>JAMKQA010051532.1:0-17078 GCA_024699735.1 Posidonia australis | reverse complement strand
GGGCTCACTCCTCCGTGCGTGAAGCTGATCCGCCGCTGCCTGGACCGTGGGAGGATGATCGCCGGAGGGAGGGAGAGCGGAGGGAGGTCGATCGCCGCAGGATGGGTCGGCATGGGGAGGTGGTTGCGGGGATGGATGGCAGATTTAGGGTTTGAGAAAGAAATGAAAGGAATGTGGTGGTTTAAATACAATTTTAAATTTTAAATTTCAAAAAACAAAACCACAAACCAGATTTACGGGTTACAAAAGAGGTTTTAAATGTTGAGGGAGCATGCAACTGTACTCTATTATATTATATATATATATATTATGTTTTAGATAAAAAATAAACATATATATCGAAGTAACTTCGTGGAATAGTTATCCTGTAACATGTAAATACAGAAGTTACTATTACAAGTTCATTTACCCGACCAAGGAGGACGGAGGGGTACGCTCACCCGCCCGCATCCAGGCGCCGCTCGTCGTCAACGCAGAGGAGGTTGGGTTTAAGTGCGACCATTCCCCGACCTCCATAGCTGCTCCGGATCCAGAACCATGGTGACCGCAACTTACGCTACCCTCCTACTCATCTGGATCGGACTGCTCTCCTCCTCCACGGCGCTCTCCGACTTCGTCATCTCCAAGCTCGACCGCAAGGTGAGGTTCTCCTCCGCTCCGCCGATCTCCCTACGGATCCTCGAGTATTCTGGATCTGGAGTTTGTGTTGTTCATCCGTGCTTGTACTTAGTGGATCTGTTCTCGTCTAGAGCGAGGTCTTGGAATCGAAGTGCAGTGTGCTTTTCTTATGCTCTTCTGTTGTTCTAGATGTTGTTCCATCGTTTTAGGTTTGCTTGATTTTGTGCTATTACTTTGTAATCGAGCTTTGCTCGGCGTTCTGGCTACCTGACCAATTATTTCTTGGGATATTGTGCGGTTGTCGGGATTTTTTTGGACTTGGAGCAATGCTAGTGATGGTGTAGTATAGGTGTTATACTTAGTCTGTGGCTTGAATTTATGTCTTTCTAGTATGAGTACAATTCAAGCTGAACCAGATGCTAGATATCAGGTTTAGAAAACTGGAATTTTTTGGGATCGAGCTACATTTTAGGATTTGGTTAATTAAAAGGGGTTTATTGTAAAAATAATCATTATTGTGTTGTTATGAAGCATTGTAATTTGGTGATCTGAAGCATCGTAATTTGGTGATGGGAGTTATTAGCCTATAATTGTTAGGTTGAGATTTGAGGTGCATCTTGTCAACAACAACAACCATTCCTTAATCCCTCTATGTGAGGTTGACAAAATGAATGCGTTCTCTCCATATAGTTCTACTCAACGCTACTTCCTCAATTGAATTATGCAAGTCAAACAATAATTTTGTTGTGTACGTATGCTCAATCTAAGGAGTGCAATGTAGGAGAACCTTGGAGTTTGCAGCCGAAATATGCAGGTGGATAGAGATGGTTGTAATATTTGCGATGTAGTAGCAGTTGGTCTTTCTGAGAAGTGGTATTTGTTCACTGATCATGAAGGGATTGCAGGCTGTTGTGAGCTTATTCTTCTCATCAATAAAAAATTATTTATGCTTGAACCCCCCATTTGTATGCGTACCTTCTGTGGTTTATCTTATTCTTCTTCCTAATTAGCCTATCATTATTATTCTAGTCAATGTTTTAAAAACTGGCCTTTACACAGATCGAATGTGTAAACATTTCTTGAAAAAGAAAGGAGTTTAATGAAAAAAAGGTCGAAAATTTTTAAAAAAAAACATATAACTAACAATATTCAACAAATTACCTCAATATATGGAACTATTATTCAAGCATAAGTGATTTAATTCGAAAAGCATAACTTGAATACATGTAATTATCATTTAACCATGATAATTGAAAAAATAAATTAAATTAGTAAATAGGTGACAAACATAAGTAAACAAATAAGTATCTAGATAATCAAAACATGTTAATGACAAGAAGTCATTAACATTATATTAAAAAATGGCCATTTTTACCCAAAGAATGGTGTCATGTAAAAAACGTTTAAATGGAGATTAAATAGCCCTTTTTTTCGTTTTTTGGAACAATAGCTCTTGTTTGTCGTTAGGTGTTTCGCTTGCAATCCTTCTATATTAGTCAAGTACATCTAGGGAATATAAATAAGTAAAAAAAATCTTGGCTACTCTCTGCAAAGTACTATATTTATGATAGTGTTTGTAATTTATGCTTCTTGCATCATCAACTGCTTCTATCTCTTATATGTTAGAACTTGTGGTTTGCAATGATTTACTTGGTTTGTTGTTCTTCTTACTGCATATTTATTTGTATGCTTCCCTTAGCCATTTGACTCCTCTTCCATTATGTTTTCCACGTAGGCAATATTTCTTTGTATGTAAAGCTTCCTTTTTACTGTTTGTATTTGTTGTTGTTGTACTTGTGTGAAATGTCATTGGCCTCTTTGTCTTTCTTCTTGACATTTTTTTCTTTTGTGCCTTATCTTCTTGGTATGGCCCTTTGTTTTTTTGTTCTTTTTAGCTGATTATCCTTGAAATTTCAATAAAACTGCCTCTGCTACCTCTGCAAAAACAATATGCCCCAAGGATTTTTATCTTAGTAGTAGTCTTATACCTTTTTATGCATCATGTGATATACATATTCTGAGTGCCCATCAGTAAGTATTATCATATTGCTACAACTAATGACGTCAATTATCTGTGCAGATTGATTTGACATCGCAAGTTGTCCATTCAACTTCAGTACTAAAGGTGCCTCATTACATCCATCTGGTTTTATTCTTTTACATGTTACTGTTGTGACCATGTCTGGCTAACTTTTAGCAGCTTCTAGACCTGAGTGGTGCTTATTGAGGCTCTATTTTATTTTTTTAATACCGCACATGCTCCTTTTTAGTCAGCTGTTGGTCCAACATTCAGTTGAGATACATCGGCACTTATTCCTCAACTTTGTTTCTATTTCCAAGTACCATTATATCAATTATTATCTCCTTTGGAAAAGTAAAAGTAATTTAACCAGTATTATACCTTGGATCATCCCTTTGCATTTGTTTTATACTGCCTTTGCTTCTTTTATTATTGTTCATATGGCGAACAAATTGATAGTTCTGGTTATTTAAATGATTGACGTGTCGGCAGAAAGTCTGTTTTGATCTTATTATTATTAGTGTCCATTTTAAATCATTATCTTTTTGTATCATCAGTCATCACCATCATCTTGATTTCCAATAATCACATTACTGAAACCATGATCTTTTCCACTTTACAGATTGAAAATGTTGGTCCTGGTCTTCCATCAAATTTTTTGTTGGCAATTCCTAATTATCAAGTGAAAAAACTGGCATACTTGAGGGCATGTTATTACGAAGGAACTGGAAAAACAAAAGGGTGTTCTGTAACTCTTCACAGTGAAGTCATGGAGCCTGAAGGAATGCCTCCAGAACTGACAGTTTATTCTTTATCTTTGCCACACCAATTGCAGGAGGGGAAGAGCTTCACTTTGGATGTATTGACTGTTTTTACCCATTCTTTAACTCCTTTTCCTGAAGAAATTACTCAAGCTGATATTCAACTTGTCTTGTTCCAAGATAGTGCCTATTATCTCTCACCTTATGTTGTGAAAACCCAGTCACTTCGGATTATATTACCTAGCTCAAGGGTGGAATCATATACCAAACTTCAGAATGCAAAACTTGTGGAATCAGACATTAAATATGGCCCATATGAGGATGTTCCTGCCTTTAGTTATAACCCTGTAATTGTACATTTTGAAAACAACCATCCTTTCCCTGTTGCTCGAGAACTTATAAGAGAGATCGAGATTTCTCATTGGGGAAATGTGCAAATTACTGAACATTACAATCTTATACATGCTGGGGCTCGGAATAAAGGGGGATTTTCTAGGTTTGTTCTTCTTTTACAATCTTTCTTTTGAATTCTTATTTCAAATTGTATGGAGAGGGAGTGCATATTTATTGCTGTCAAACTTAATCCCTCTATGTTGTTCATGGACTGCAGGTTTGATTACCAAGTTAGGCATACTATAAGAGGATCTTCAGCATTTAATAGACTTTTTGCTAGGTTGCCACCACGGGCTCATTCCGTTTATTATAGAGATGAAATTGGAAATGTGTCTACGTCACATTTGTCGAGTAACTCTAAAAATGTAATCATATATGTGCAATGTGTGACTTCAATTGTAAAATGTAAATTACTATTTTAGTTTCATGTGTTATTTACCTTTACAAAACTGTTCCTGCAGACAGAACTACTAATTGAACCTCGATATCCTATGTTTGGTGGGTGGAAGACAACTTTTACGATCGGTTATGGCTTGCCTCTCCAGGACTTTTTATTTGAGAAAGATGGAAAGAGGTTCCTCAATATCACTTTTGGTTGCCCCATGGATGATGTTGTTGTTGATAATCTCATTGTCAAAGTGAGTATAATGAACATGTACATACAATTAAAAATTGCATATGGTCTTTCTCTTTCTCTTTCTCTTTCTCTTTCTCTTTCTCCTTTATGACAAGCCATCCATTTGATTGAGATTATCACTTTCCCTGAGATACTTTGAATTTTCAATGAAATGGCTCTTTTTCCTTCTTTCCCCCCTGCTGAGATTGGAGACCACTGACACATATAACTACTTTTTGTAATTTAGGCCATTTCCCCTGTTTGTTGAACTATTTTTCTGATTGGAAAGTTGGTTAGGAATCATGCAAAGGTCATTCACTGCTTACACTAAATTTCTAGTTGAGAACCTTTTCATGTTCCATGTTAGCTTGCAAGCCCAAAGTGGAGTGGAATGCATTTGGATTTGTACCTTTGATTTAATTAACTTAATGCTCTCCTGCTTTTCTTTGTTGTGCTTTAGTGTTGTATGGAGAATGGGGCTTTAAATGTTCTCATGTTACATCTAATGCTAGTTCTTTATTACTGCAGGTTGTTCTGCCCGAGGGATCAAAAGAAATAGATGCAGCTACTCCATTTCCTACAAAGCAATGGCAAGAGGTATGAGAAAATAATGATGTTCTCATTCAGTCTTGCTCCATAATTCTTCATTGATTTGTCATCTTCCAATAATTTTTGCTGATGCAAGGAAATTACTGTAGGTGAAGTACTCCCACCTGGATATTGTTGGGCGGCCTGCTGTTGTATTAGAAAAGGCTAACATTGTACCTGAGCTAAACCAACATTTCCAGGTATCTGCCTTTTCATATTTAAATAAATTATGATACATTACTCATTTTTCTTTGTTTTATTTGTGTTTCTTCAAGTGTAATGATTGTTTATCTGAAAGAGAAGCAATCATGATATTTTTTAGTTTATGTGAAAGAGAAGCAATCATGATATTTCATTCATCTCCACCATGCATTTGATAAAAAAGGGTGAGGATAGTGAGTGGTGTTCAGACTACTTTTCTATGTGTAGAAGTACATATTTTATCTCTAATGTACTTCTTGGTCATTTCTTTGGCTTGCTTGCTTATTTCATATGGTACTGCAGTATTGCTTCTATGACATCAGATATTTGGTGCGACTGTCAATGATTTAATGATTATTATGATTTGTATCCAATTAATTGTCTAAGTAGGCAATGCATTGATTATGCCAATTATATCCTATCAAGTTGTCCCATCTGGAAAGCAAACCTATTCATTTAATATGATAATTGCACTGATTTTAAACGATGATGCATTTGTCGAAGGTTTTGGGTTCCTACATTGACATATATTGTAAACACACATTTATCCATGTTTGTGCTGTAGGGTTGGTCTACTAGATTGACATACATTATTCATTTTCAATTAGGTCTTGCTCTAGATTCTTTAGGGGTTATTACTTCTTTAATAGCTCAACAAATGTACTCTACACCTGCTTTTGCGTTCATTACACAAGACTTTACTACTCAAGCTTCGTTATAAACTCATCACCAATACATCACCACGTTCATAGAGATTACAATCTGAGGGAATCCAAACTAAGCCATTTCACCACTCTTGAGAGTCTACAAAACAAACCACAAACAAAAAGCATCCAAAAGGTTCCCCTCCTTGTTGAAATGACTGCTACCTCTAACACCTCAAACAGGAAGGAGGGGGTTCCCCCAATAAATGGGTGGTGATATGGCAGGGTTGGGGAATCAGGTTTCGAAGAGCCTTGACCTACCCATTATCCTCTGCTTTCCAACTTCCACTGCTATTATGATCCTGCTTGACAGAATTGACAAAGAAAATGGGTGGCTTTTCATTCATTTTAGCGAAAGAAAAGGGAAATTAGACATACGATGCCTACTACATTTCCCTGATCCACTTATCAACATATTCCGACGCCCTTCCTCTACTACTTTCCCATGTTACTGGAGAAGGTTGCTTTTTAACACTCTTGAGATAGTCATTCCCTCCCCTGACACCAGTGGGGGACCCTCGACTTCCTCCTCCCCCTACGAGTTGGCTTTCTATCACGCCTATCTCTATGATCCCACTTGGTATGAAGTGGTTGGGCAGGGTCTAGTTTTTCTTTGGAGAAGTATTGGCCTGGGTGCCCATTCACTTTCGGCCCTTCTTCTCCCTGGGGTCTGACAAGTCTTGGCTCATCATTGCATCTTGCTGTCATCCTAGGCCTCCACCAGGTTCAAAGCCTGTTGAAGATGGAGACTAGTTCCTTTTTGTTGACATTTATGACAGGCTTATTGACTACAAAGAGTCACTGATTGCACCATTGGGGTGAGGTCAAGTAGTGGTATGGGTAGTCTTATAGTTATGAATCAAACTGTTTGTCTGCCGTCATGTTGGGGATATTTATCGAAGGCACCTAAGCTAGATTACCCCTTATATATTGTGCATATCATGCTTCTTTTAGTAATAAGAAGTGTCCATAAGGTGCACTTGGATTATAGCTTGCTCATTCACTGGGAAGACATTTCCCTTCAAAAAGAAATCAGGGTCACTTTGATCACTTCCCAGGCTTGCCCTGAAGATAGGAAAAGGTTACCTATTGAAACCTTGACTGGAACCAACCCTTCGCTACGAGCTGGTATTTGATCCAAAGTTGATCTTCTTGGTCATAAGGGAAACTCCCAAGGAGAGCTTTCTCGGCTTCCCTTAAAAGAGCTAAATCTTATATTTGAATGCCCCAGTCAAATGAAAGAAAGACCATCTAGCAGCCCTTCGTTCTAAGAGAACTCACACTCCGTACTTGCACAAATAGAGTTGAATGAGTTTATCAAAGATTGCACCATTCCATCCTCCCCACCGTCAACGAAGGGGGAGGAATGAAAAAAGGGATTTTTGTCAATTGCTTGACATCATTCAAAATCAAAATAGATCCTTCCAGCTACAAACCGATTTAAGATTGTCTTACCCGGTGGGGTAGAAGGAAACGCTTCCTTTTTTCTTGATGAATTCTTTCTATTTCAATCCAAATGTTGGTTGATCATTGAAGCAGTACAACTTGATAAGAAAACCCTAAATGCAGTCAAACTAATTAGCTGACACACTTGGTATTGAAAAGGGACACCAATAATCAGTGTGGCCTGAGGCTGTCAGAGAAGATTTAATCTGTGACACAGAAAGAAAAATCATGATGGGAATTTACCCCCGTCCTTACACTTCTCAATAGCAAGAAGCTATGAGCAACAAGCTTGGCCAGTATAATCACTATTGTTCTTCAGCTGATTAAGGATGGTGTTTAGGAAAATCATAAATTTACCTTGAGGATGGTTGATCGTGTGGGTCATGGTTTGTCTTGTCAGTCATTTCTTTGGCTTAATCATTTACCACATAGAGCATTCTTTTGTGGCATTAGCATGTGGTGTCATTATGTTCAATATAACGAATCATATCAAATCACTTGGTCAATTAGGGAAGACATTAATTCCACCAATTATGTCTAATCATGTGGACCTGTTTGGCAACCACGGGGCATTCGCTTAATAGAACTATCAGACTGGGGTTTTAAAACACCAATGCATGTGTCCAAGGATATATTCAACAGTCACTAATGGGTGATTGTGCGTCATAATTTGTTTTATTTTTGCTATATCATCATTGTTCTTTAATTTGGAGTGCAGGTTGATTTGTTTGAACATCAGTTTATATTAAGGTTGTTGTTTTGTGAAATCATGAGCTTACCTTACCAATGATCTATGATGTGGCTCTTGGTTTAGGAATCTTCTTTCATGAATATATGCCATTCTTATAAGCTTGCAAACTCTAATATTTGGATGTAGAAAACTGAACAGTTTCTGACTATTATATGAAGCAAGGAGCTGTGCATGCAGACTAATTTGAGTATGGTTTATGGTTTGCTAGCCTTGCTTCATGATAATGTGCCATGCACTTGTCTTATCAGTTTCAGCCCTTCTATATTAAAATAATCTATAAACTGTTATAATCATCAACATTTCTCAACTACAAATGGAATTTGTTTTTGGTTTTTATTAGTGCATATGCATCATTTCAACTGGCAGCCTGCTATAAACTGACTTACTATTTTTCTCCAGGTTTATTACAGTTTCAACAATCTCTCCTTGCTTATTGAACCATTGATGTTGGTATCTGGATTTTTCTTCTTTTTTGTCGCATGTATCGCATACATGCACATTGACGTTTCAATATCAAAATCTTCTGCTTCCTATCTGGCTAAACTACAGTTGGATGAGGTAATGCTATTTATCAGAATTATAAAAATATTATATTCCAAGACCATAATAGGTGGTAGAAGTGGTATATTTGTGCTTATTTTTATAGTTATCTTGAAGCTAGTCCAAAGGTAGATTGCTGTCTGGAGCTGGAGTATACAAGGGTTACTTTGGACATGAGTGTTTTTAGTATGAGAAACCTTGCGCATTTTTCTTTAACTCCTGTATATACTTTGGACTGCTCAGAAGCCTGTTATTGTGGTTAACTGCAACCAGTGACATTTAATTGTGTTGTTGTTGTGGGATAACCAGCGATTTTCATGTAATGGCAGGTGCAAACAGCAATTCAGCAGGTCCAGAATATTATCAACCAGTGCTTAGCAGTTCATGATAAACTGGAGGCATCATTACGGGACCTGTCCAGGTCTGGAGACGTGATATCATGTAAAACTGTTCGTAAAACTCTTGATGGGATGTTAAAAGATTCAATAAAAGAGCTAAAGCCCTTGATGGTGTTCTTGCAGTCTGCTCCTCAGGCTGTCCAGATATGGCCCAAGGTTTGATGGGATTTGGTTTAAACTTATTCCATATCTTTTCTATATTAAGGAGGCATTTTTATTTTCATTGACTTAGGATGTGAAATCTTGAGTATCCGAAATTTGAGAAAGTTCACAATCTTATTTTTCTATTTTGTAGCATATCTAGAAAAATCTTGTTTGTATGGTAAATGTGAAATTTAGATTCGGAGCTCATTTACTTTAATACAAAGTAAATAATGGTGATATTGTAAAATGTTATTGTATTTCTTGTAAATATTGTAAAATCTTGTAAATAAAATAAAAAAAATACATTTCATTTCAAAATAGACATCAAGTGCATTGTTCTATAATCGAACTCATGTTGGTTTATTTCATTAGTTGAAAATACACATGAATTTGAGTTGTCTTTATAAGATTCTGTATAGAATTTGTCATGCCAAATCTTTTAGTTATGATTATTGGTCACGTCAGATTTTGAGTCTTCTGAATCTTTACAAATGCAAGCTCAGTTGACTACATTTTTTCAGTGTTTCTAGATGCATAGATAGGTGAACTGTTTTCATGATATATCTACAACGGTGTTGAATATCAGGTTGCAGCCTAGTCTATTATAATTTAAAAAATATGCATTGATGTTAAACAGGGACTCTGACCTGCGGTGATATCCATCCAGCCTGCCATTAGGCTATATTTTGTAAATATATTTTGTACTTCAATAATCATATGCGCAATTATATTTTGTGAATCAATGGTGAGTATTTCATTTTATCTATTTCAGGATAGAATTTTTCACATCATTTATTGATTCAGAGGGGGTAGAATTCATTGTGTAATTATACATAATAATATCAAAGATATCTTTTTTTCCCCAATATATAGGGTCCATGTTTTCCTTGACTTGTTCACAGGCTCACAGCATTTTTGCTTTCATAGTCTGTTTTGTTATATTTTTCATTATAGACCATCCCTTTATGCTGATTATGTTTTTGCGATTCAACTGTGATGCAGGTAGAAGAGCTTATCACGAAAGAGAAGGAACTGCAAGAGAGGCTTATGATAAAACATTCAACCGTATTAGACAGTTTCGAAAAGAAACACAGTGCACGCGAAATGGATAATCGGATTGCTCCCTTACAACAGAAACTAGCAACCTTGAAGCAGGAGGTTGATGATCTCCTCGATGCAATTGATGAGTTCTGATAAGCTGTTTAATCGTATAGGAAATTAGGAATACTGGTGCAGTGTACGAACAAGAATTTTGTAGCAAGTTACTGAAAAGTCCTACGGAATGTTTTCAACAATTCTGTTTCTTTTTGAAATTCTGGAGTGTAACTCGAAAATTATACTGAACAGACGGAAGACATGTTCTTGAATTCAGGTAGAATAGAAAAGGAGGCAATGAGAAGTTAAGAACTCGAATAGCTGTCTCTTACGGTGCTTGCGAGCAATTGTGGCAAGCAATTTTATTTTGAATGCTACACTTACATTCTTGCATTTTCCAATGACATTTGAAGCGCGGTGAAGTTATAAAAAACACAATGCTCTCGAGTACAAAAAGTCATCCTCTGAAACATAATTTGGGTGCGGTGTCGTTTCCATGGGATTGAGTGATTGGCGAGTTTGTACAAGAATTGTTGATCAGAAGTATAGCTTATCATCCTATCTGTAATTTGAATAGTTTATGTTTTATTGTGTTCCTAGGTGCGACAAACTCGTTGGTGTATATTGGAATATTCACATGTGATTTTTAGGATCTGTTTTAAAAAAAACACATTTACAGGATCAGAAATTTCTGCACAATTCAAGGCTCTCAAACTTCAAAATTGGTTGCGGGTGCATGATTAGACATTGATCTCATTACTCTACTGGTCGTTGGTTCGGCGTCTGATTTTAATGGAAAAAAAAAACAGTCAAACTTCAAAATTAATTAGTAAAAAGGTTCGTAATACAAAATCGTCTTCCAGCAGCCTCTTTTTATCCCCTTTTTTTTCTAGCATTGTCTATATGGATTTGTACTACTTCCAATTCATTTTATCAACCGTTCGATTCTCAAGTGTCGCTCCCTAACGCCGAGTGTAACATTTCGTTTTTGTTTCACACGCATATGCGCACATACCTAGATGATTAATAATAATAAAACGACAGATGCAAATTTTACACAAATCACGGTCGAATCGAAGCGCCCCTCCCCCGCCACTAGGGTTTTTGGCTGTGGAGAGGAAAGATAGAGAGAGAGCGAGAGAGAGAGAGATGCAGACTTCGCTGAGATACGGTGGCGAGAACAAGTCAAGAACCCTCAAGCTCCACGCCAAGGAGAGGTTACCCCTCCAATCCAACACCCTCCTTCAGGTTCTCCTTTATGTTGTCCCATTTGGATTAAGCTCTCCTTCGCTCTCCTTTTTTCTCCTCCTATTTTTATGGGATTGTTTCATGTTTGGATTTGGGGAATATTCTGAACTCCTTTGTCGATATGAATGTGCGTAGTTTTTTTGTTTGTTTTTGTTTTTCGAGGTTTTCAGTTTTTAAATGATTTCTAACTGCATCTATTAATTTTGTTTGTCGATGAATGGATCTATTAAGCGAATGCGTTTACTCTGGTATGTGCTTCATGTATTTTGTGTCTTAAGAAACAGTAATAGGTAGAAGAAAAAGGTTAGAGATAGATTGTTCAGAGATACATGAATGATGCATACTATTTGCTCTTCTTTTTTTTAGTAATGTGTTTTTAGAGTATAATGAAATAGTGATGTTGCTTCTCTGTGGTTATTCTGCATTCGAGATTCATTTTGGCATGGTTTAGTGATGTACATTTGTTGGTTGTGTCGTTTTGGACCAGACTCATGCAGAATTGGATACTTATGTCGGCGTTCCCAGTTATCTTGCTCTGATGGTTCGGCATTTCTATCCTCAGGTTGACATATCAGAAAGTTTTTTTTATTGTGCAAAAATTTACTAGTTAAAAGCTTGACGATTTACTTATTAATGTGTTTTGGTTCTTCTATAACCATGAGATTGCAATCATGAAAGGTAACTTGTCTTTGCATATTGATTATTTTGTAGTCACTAGCTAGCCTAGGGGCAGGTATCCACTATGATAGAAGCAAGGTGCTGGGGTATAACTTCCGAGCGAAGAAGGAATTTCTAATCAATTCGACTGGATACCTGCGATTCAATGTTAAGGGCAGATTGAACGTCAACAAAGAATTCACACAGGTCAGTATTCTTGTCAAGTGTAATCAGTTAGCAGCATTTCTTGAAGTCATTATAGAAGGTAGCAAATGCTGAGAAGATAATATGTATATTTTCACTCACTGTCATGTTCCACATCCTTTCCTATTTCTGCAGTCTGGCTTAATCATCTCTCAGGGTCAAAAATACCATTATCTAATGAGACTACTATATTATCCTACCATTTGTTATTCCTATGTTTCTCTTGCTCTCGGTTTACTTGCTTCAGCTATTTGTTTACTTTCTTAGTGGTAGTCTGTAGAAACAGTTGCCAATCTTCTTTTTGAGTACTAATAATGCCTACCTCTGATTTATTTCATAGCACAAACCAAGAGGAGCAGCTGAATTATGTTTGTATAAATTTGACTTTCAAAAGGATCAAGATTTGCGGCTTAAAATAGGATATGAGATATGTGAAAAGGTAACATCTTCCTGTTTTAAGCATCATTGTCTCAGCATTGTGCATCCAAGTTCATTCTTTTAAGACATACTTCCTAAACAGCATTCAGAGTTTTTTTTAAATTTTTAATATACGTCTGTCTTGTGGGGTTTTTTGCCACTGAAGACATGCAGTTTTCATGCCTAGATCTTTAGATGTTGTTATTTGAAAGTCTTTCTCCTAGAACAAAAAAATTAGGTGAAATGTGAAGTAATGTTACTTTTTCTACAATATCATCTGATCTTTTATGAGAGCAACTGGTCTTTTGTATGCATGTGTGGTTGGTTTTATGCTTTTCTTTTCATCCACAGCAGCCAGATGGGACCTGCAAAATACATTATCTCCTGAGTCCAAGTGCAAGTGCAATTGACTTGGCATAACTTGTCTAATGTCTATTTCCTAGTGGGATTTCAAACCTTTTGTGTCATTCTCATTGTTTTGAGAAATGGAAAAAATGGCCGCTTAAACTCCATTCAGATGTTTTTTACATGACACCATTTTTTTAGTAAAAACAACAGTTTTACAATATAATGTTAATTAATAACTTGTTTTTTTTTTTTTTTTGTTAACGGTAAAAGTTAATAACTTCTTGTTATTGACATAATTTGATTATTTGGGTACTTATTTGTTTAATCATGCTTGTTGCTTATTTAGTTATTTAATTTATGTTTTGGAATTACCATGTTAAATGATAATTACACGTGGTTTTGAATGATAATTACACGTATTCAAGTTATGTTTTTTGAATTAAATTACTTGAATTTGAATAATAGTTCCATATGTTGAGATAATTTGTTGAATGTTGTTGGTTATATGCATGTTACAATTTTTTTTTTTAAATTTCAACTGTTTTATTGTTAGATACCATTTTAACTCTGGTTTTTTTCAAAAAATGTTTAGCGACTCAATCCTTGAGACTTTTCTGTTTTCTAAACATTGGTACATCTTACTTGCAGGTGCCATATCTCCAGATAAGCGAAAACAACTGGACATTCAATTATGACTTAAATGGTAATTGGAATGTAAGATATCATTTGTAATGTGACGTTCTCTTGTGCTCCATCAGAGAGAGAAGAAGCCAATCTTTGTACCCACAAACCACAGCGCAACTCTTTGCATATTGAAATAGTTGTGAGAAAGAACTTTCATTGATAGGATCTTTGATTATTGTCTAGCATCTATCTAATACAACAATTACTCTTTGGGCTTATTTGTGCATAATATTTGACTGAAAATGGAATTTTGAAGTCCAAGGGAATCGAGAGGAATTAAGTTTCTTTAGAAAATAGAGGAATTTAACTTTCCTGACTCATTTATTAGTTTTTGTGTATGTGATGGAAACAATGAGAAAATGAATTTTGAATGTGTATACAATTAGAAGATTATATATATTTGTAGATAAGTATTTTTATATACTTTATTTTTATAATAAAGATTATTAAAATAATTAAATATTATTAAATAATAAAATATATTACTTTCATATACTGTCATTTACTAAAATAGTTATATTTTATTAAATAAATAAAATAATTTACCATTCTTTGATATGAAAGTTCATAAGAATCTTTATATATCTTAAATAAAATAATAAAATATTATCATACAAATATAAATATAAAATAAATATTATTATACATATTTATCAAACAATAAATTTTCTAAAGTCATTTTGTATGACATAAATATAAATTATATGAAAATCATTAATTTATAAGAAAGAACTTAATGAAATTGAATATATCAAGATCTTGAGTAAAAATGATGGTGAATTGTAGTGAAATCTCAAGGAATGTGTAGAGAAATAAAATTTATGATATTAACACATCTTTAAAAAAAATAATGGAATTAATTTCCTATTAAATCATTTTGTGTTATATACACAAAAATTTTGATTTTGATAGTCAATAAGAAATTAAATTTCCTCTGAATCCAACTCTGTAAGTGCACAATTCCTTCCCCATCGTTAGATTTGATAACATTGACATTGTGTAGGTCATGTGCAAGTACCTATTATTGTCCAGCATTGATAATTTTTGAAATCTGTGCTTCCTGTTATTTTGAAGGTAGTGTCATATTATGATTGGTAGTAAAAAACTCAATGAACTCGATTTTTGGGTTATGCCTTTTGGTTCTGTTATGAGTAAGCTTGCCCGCTATGCATACAACCTTTATTATGCTAGGCAACTAGGCTTCGTAGTATAGATAACAGGTTACGGCAAAAGTCCAATAACTTTAAGTGGATTTATGGCTGTTTCTTTTCCTCTGATGAAAGTACAATTCATTGTCTATTGTTTTTTTTGAATATTAAAGGTCCGTTTTGCATCGCCTAGGATCCTGATTTGAATTACCAGGGTTTACGCTCACTGTTTCTTTTAAATGTTTATTCCCACATGCTACTTTATTCCTATGGCTTGTGCCACTTTAATTTGTGCCCCACACTCTGCGTCAGCAGACATGTCGATGTCAATTGCTTCCCTGTTACTTAAATGATCCTTTATTCCACGATCCTAATATTTTAAGACCCATACCTACAGAAAATGCATATGTAAAATCTTAGTAAATCTGGTTTACTAACTTAGCAGATTGCATCTGTGACTTTGATTTGGAGCATTGTGCTCTTTGCTATCATGGTTCTAACCTTGTAACAACGTGCAAGAGGAAAATTACTATGTTACAGTTAATTAAGAGGAATGTAATTCATATTTTTCTTCAAGGTTCGAATTTTACATATCGTAGGCAAATATATATATATATATATATATATATTTATTGATTTCAAAAAAAAAAAATGTTCGTGAGGAAACGTCTCTGTGCAGTACGAAAGGTCGAACTCGAATATCATGAAAATTAGTAGTAAAAAAAAAAAAACTTGTAGTGTAAAAGTTGATTACAGTGTAGAAGATGGATGGTGATGTTTGTATACACCCTCTTAAATACAGATGTGTCAGATGTGATCTATAACCCTTTCCGTTGTTAGACGATTCTAATTTGTTATCAGGAGGGCACATGTTTGGTAGGAAAAGCAACTTCTCAGTGCCCGTTGCTTTCGTACAACTCACGGGACTCAAAACCAGTGGGCCTCCCCGTTTTCCCATTCCAGGTTTTTTTTAATCTTTTTGGCTCCTTCTTCGGTTTCCCCCACTCCTCTCGCCTCTCGGCAGCATGCCGTCGGTCTTTTCTTCGGGGAGAAGCATCCCGCTGTTACACCGTTCTCTTTCTTGAAGAATAAGCTTGGACCCAAAATAAGAATTCACTTTTGGAACCAATCTAATCCGTGGTGGGTTCACGTACTTTTGGAAGCTGGAACCAATCCGTGATGAAGCAGTTTTTTTTTTCCTTTTTTTTTTTGGCAGACAGATTGGATGATAGGTAGAAGCAACTTAGAGATTTGATTGCATGGTATGAAAATGGTTGTGTCTGTTTTTTGTTTTTTTTTTTTCCCTTTGAAATGGTAACTAGTTGTTGATACTATTTGAGTTGTTCTTGTTGAGACTTGAGACAGTATTTTTATTTATTTTAATATATTTTTTTTTAAAAATAATTTCAGCAATCTGAAGATCATGTGTTGGGGGTGGTATTGAGCAACCGACAACGGGTAGGCGCGGTATGTAATGCCAATGGTCGGAAAGATGACTTCGACGCTCATGTCATTGGATCTAAATGTCACAGCTGGCTCGACCTTTTGGTCTCCTCAAAACTTCTAATCTGCCGCTTTCTCACGCTTCCTGAAATGCCATATTATCATGCTCAATTGTTCATCTTGGAAAAAGGGCTGAAGATAGATAGCTAGTCGCCTGGTTGGATTATGACCATATTAGATAAGGTTTTCAAAAAAATCAAATTGGATAAGGATCACTACGCTTTCTGGCCTCTGTGTGAATGGGATAGGGATAGGTCACGTCGGTCTCATGTTCTCAGTGGTGGTAGAATGGGAGTACTTTTTTACATGTAGTATTTTTCTTCTTTCTTTCTTTCTTTTTTTTTGAGGACCGCACATTGCTATCACAGTCATGGACTCATAGGACCACTAGATTGTGCTTGTATCCAGCCATCGACGTCATTAATCCATACAAATCTAGGTAAATCCGTCACAAATCCAAGGATTGACGTTGACGCCATGAATGCCATGGAAAACATTTGATGCCGTGAGAGGGACATCACACCATTGATGCTTTTCGGATACATTCATGGTAACAAACGTGCGGTTCCTAATTTTCCTTGCGTTGCCAAAAGA
>JAMKQA010051531.1:0-24177 GCA_024699735.1 Posidonia australis | reverse complement strand
GGATCCATTAATCAGGGTCTAAGATATGGAAATAGTGATGATTGCCTTATCAAAGGCTATTCTGACTCAGATTTTGGAGCAGACAGGGACACTAGAAAGTCTATGACTGGTTATGTGTTTACAGTGGGAAATTCAGTGGTGAGCTTGAAGACATCTCTTCAACCAATAGTTACATTGTCATCCACTGAGGCTGAATATGTTGCAATGACAGAGGCTGTAAAGGAAGGTATCTGGCTAAAAGGTTTGCTTGGTGATTTTGATTTACATCAGGATTCTCTTGACATTTTCTGTGATAACCTTAGTTCCATTTGTTTAGCCAAGGATCATGTCTATCATGAAAGGACTAAACATATTGATATAAGGTATCACTTTATCCGAGGAGAAAAGAAGGTTAAATTTGCTAAAATCGCTACTGAAGATAATCCTACAGATTTTTTCACCAAAGTTGTTCCAGAGAGCAAGTTTGTCCACTACTTAAATTTGCTCTATATTTGTGATCGTATCTAGTTCAGTTCTGTTCAGCAGGGCGAATATACAAGTCAAGGTGGAGATTTGTAGATAATGACTTGAATATGCTCTGATAAATAAATAAATAAATAAATAAATCAATTTAATGCCCTGTTTTTCAGTCGCGGGAGTTAACCCGCATCTCCTGCTCGCGGAAGGAAGCCTCCGCACCTGCCTCCAAACCGCGCGCCTCTCCCCAGCGTCGTTCCTGCTCTGATAGGTCGCGGAAGGAACCGCGCACCTCTCCCCAGCGTCGCTCCTGCTCTGATAGGTCGCGGAAGGAACCGCGCGCCTCTCCCCAGCGTCGCTCCTGCTCCGATGGGTCGCGGAAGGAATCGCACGACGTCTCTCCTGCCGTCACGACTGCCCAGAACCACGCGCGACGTCTCCCCTGCCGTCGCGACTGCCCAGAACCGCGCGCGCATCTCCCATGCCGTCACGACTGCCCGGAACCGCGGGCGCTTCTCCCCTGCCGTCGCGCCTGCTCCCAGCAGCGCTTCTCTTCCCGTCGTGTCTACTCCACGCATGGATGCATCCGCACATCTGCATCTCTTCTTCCTCCTCCAATGCTATATAAGGAGGAGGCAGGGTCTGTGTTTTAGTATCGAATATACAGAGAAATTGATTCCTTCTGTTCTCTGTCTTTGAGGTTTCATCTGGTCTGAGTTGTATTCCAGTAAGGTTTCTGTGAGTATGAGCTGTACAAGAGTAGTACTCTTGATCTGCGTTTGTAATCTTCTGAAGAATAGTAGAACCTATCTGTCTTGTGGACGTAGCCCTTATTTGGGTGAACCAAGTAAATTTGGGTATTTGTCTTATTTTCTGTTCTTCATTTCATTTCATTTTCTTTAACTAATCCTGAAACTTAACAGCATTGATAATGAGTAGTTACACATATATATAGGTATTTCAGATACCTTATTAAACTAAATAGATATCCAATAACTCATCTAATATAAACCCACATAACTATCTCTCGCAAAGGAAATACAGTAAATTGTATTCCAGGAGAAGAAATCCAACCCCTAATTCTTCCCATCAATCTAAAGACCAAAAACAATTTTAAAAAGAATAGTCACAAAACCAAGCTTCTTATTGAACAACATTTTATTTCACAACAGCCAAGTGTTCCATAAACTAGTATGAGGTAACAACTAGTAATGGCTTCCACGGTGTGAGGATCTCTAACTCTAGCTTGCATGCCGCAGAAGAACACCCATAACTCCCAAACATCCTAGAGGTCCAAGTTCATTTGAAGCTTGGACCCCACAAACCAACATAACCTCTTGATAAATGGGCATCGAACAAACATAAGATCAATATTTGTAGGTTCACCAAGGCAAAAAATGCACTAAACTCTAGATTCATAACCCAACGGTAAAACATTGTTCATTATTCTCTCCCAAATAAGCTATCAAAAAGACTAACCTTCAGTGATGAGCTATGTCGCAAAAAACAGGCCAAGAAAGGGAAATTGGGTAACCACCAGATTATCGTTCACAAGCTGCAAGTATACCTTCTGCACAATGTATACTTTCAATGCAAATAGACAAACCCACTCATCCGTTCCATTTCTGTATAGGTGTGCCTCCAAGGTCCTCAAATCCCAACATCTCTAATCTTTCTCCTAAAACTGGACTTCAACAATGCACTCAATTGGAAGTATCAAAACATGAAGATATTGTCGTCTTGTAATCCACTATTGCACAATGTAGTCTTGGAAATTGCCCAGCAAGCATGCTTGAACCACCTTATGCCTTTAGTGGATCTAGTATTCCATGGCTTACCAATTTTCAAGCTAAAAACCTATTTCCTCCTCCCCCCCCACTTGCCCCAAAGAAAAAAAGTCAATCAAGAGAAAGGAATAAGGACACCATTTCTTGAATACCCTCCCAAAATAACGAAAGATGATGATGACAACCCTTGCAAGAAGTAGCATTGGGAACTTGCCCACAAAATACCTCTTTTGATTGGGTTTCCCTGTCACTCACCACCATCATTGCCTCCTAATCCCCAGAAATCTCACAAGGGCCAGAGTGCAGAGATAACCAGTGAGGGCTGATTGGAGTATGCCGAAACATCTCCTGCAGGCCCCAATCATCACTCTCGAACGTATTTATGCATCCACTTGCCTCCCGCAACATCGACTCGTTAAGACCACCACTAGCTTTCTTGAACTGCAGCAGCAGAGAGCCAGAGACTGGTCCACTCCTGCTGAAAGACACCAAAGACAACCATGAAAACCCTATGAGATCCAAGGAGCTGTGACCACATAACCAGACCAGAAACTTCAGATCACTCTTCTCATCCCCGTTGACAGAAAAGGCTGTGTTCTGTGAGTGAACTCATGCCCTCGTTTATCCATTCTTGTAATAACAGCCTCGTCGAAGAGCGGGAACGTTGGCTGAGGCATCGGGTGGAAGCTGGATTGGCACGGGAGCCAAAGCACCGATGTCGGCAAACGAGAAGAGACGTCAATTGAGAAGGATGTCTTAGAGCCTATAAATTAAAACCTCGATCCCCTAGTGGTGGACAAGAGTTGAGAGAGAAAGAGGAGAGTAAGAGCAGTATAAAGTGATGAAGAGATTACCGAAGGTTGCAACTGGCAGAGAGTGAGGCGAAAACGACACCACCTACCATCTGCTGCCGGAGGAGCACGTTGATGTGGAGAAGTAGCCATCGGAGCAGGTAAGTGTGTGAGATGGAAGTTTTGTTTTTGGATTCAGACCTTTATTTTTGGGTTCAAAGGTTTGAATAGGAAGGAGAGGATGAATAGTGTATTTACTTTTTATCGATGATAGAAAAAATAAATGAATAGTGTTTCTTTTTATGCTGTAAGTGGAGTTATTCGGACATTTTGCAATTTCCTCCTCAAAGCATTAGTTTATTATAATAAAACTGGATTTCTTAGTTTATATTTCTTTTGTGTCACAGAAACAATCACAAACTTCTTAATAATTACAATACTCATGTTTTGAGGATAAAAATGATGAAAAAATAAATGAATAGTAGAATGAAGTAATTGTGTTCTTTGATTTGAGTTTTCACATTTGCAATAACGTCCTTATATAAAATGTTTGAAGTGATATCTTTTTGATACTTTATTAGAAATTACACCTAAGCCATTGATAAGTTATGGAATAAAGTATTTATAAAGTTTATGATAATTACATGAAATACTTAGAATTAAAGACAAGATATATGGTTGTTGAGGAAATTTACGAATCAACTCAAAATTCTAATTTTATTTCTAGAAGTTAGAGATTTTGTAGTTTTTACTTGAATTTGTGCATATTCCCATAAAGTTCTTATATCAAATACTTGTACCATACTTTTTCCGTCCTGTTTCATACTTGCATTTAGGTCCTCGATGGCGTCGTAATGTTTCTAAAGTAATCATCAATTGCAAGGGAACTAAGATTTTATGGTTACATATTAAACTCAGACTTAGGAGGAAATCACATAAGAATCCATATACCTTTTGTTAATGGAAAATCTGAGGTGCCAAGAAACTAAGGTGCCAAGAAACTGAATTTCTGACGAAAATAGGATGTATTTTACCTGTTTTGGTGGATGGCTTGAAGACAAAAATATGAAAGCCGCTTTAATCGGTTATCTACAACTGCAGGGTCCAAGTCATAATCTTTACCGGCTATAATGCGCATGAGCCCTCCTGTTCCTGGCAAAAATATATATATATAAATAATCATTACTTAGCATCACTTCTTACAGTGATGAGCAACATGACAGATAGACATTAAATTTCTATTGATCAATTTCACAAGGAAAAAATATAACATCAGTTATCAAGTAAAAAAGCAAGGCAGCAATTACTTTATTTTCTTTCAATGCTTTACTCATTAATCACTACTAAAGAATAAGAGATTTCCAATGGAATCGGCTCCAACCGTGGTTCAAAATTTCGTCGATACTGTATCAGCAAAATTTCACCGATACTAATCGGATTTAGAGACCTAGCATGATATTAGGGTGTATTTCCAGAAATGCAATACCTCTGTACCTGTATCATGTGTATATCAATGAGTCGACCAACTTGTGTCAATTCGCTACATTTTTTGTGTGGTGACTCACCCATATCGACCGACATGAGTGAATTAAAGGCTGAAATGTCTGATATTTCATTCTACCATTGGCTGCTACCTATTGGCTGTTGTTGTTCATGTTCTCTGGTGCCGCTCATGCACTTCGGTTGTCCTCCTCCTCGTCCTCGATGGTCTCTGGTGCTGCTGTGCTCCAACTCGTCGTCGATCTGCGGTTCCTTGAGGCTCAAGCTGCTGCTGTCATGTCGTGTGGTTGGGTTCTCCTTAAAGGAACATAGCCACCACCCCTAAGAAGAGGAACACAGCCATGACCCTAAAGCTAGAGAAGAGTTGTAAAATATGTATAACTTCTAAATGTAGCAAATACATTTATGCCAGTAAGAGCTAAGTCCTAAATCTAGCACATAGAAGTATATTATCTAACATATCTAACATCTAACATCTAAGCTCTAAATCTACCATATAAGTTTTAAATCTAACATATATACAAGTTTATTAATAGATTTAAGTTGTAGATCTAATATATACATACAAATAAAATAAGTTTTTGTAGATCTAATATCTAAACCTAACATATTAATAAAAATACACTATGATATATCAAGAATTGAAAATCTATATAAAGATCCATGAAAATATGAAATACTTATTTTGTTTGAAAACGTGATCTTAGGTATTTGTTTAGTCATTTTTTAACCAAATTAGTAAAAAAATAATGATAATTCGAAATAAAAATCAAAAAATAGTGAATAATTAAAAATAAATAAAAATCATGATAATTCAAAATAAAAATTAAAAATTCAGGGAAATTTTAAAAATCTAATAACTGCAAGTAAAATTTTAAAAAAACAGTAAATATTTAAGAAGCTGATAAAAAACATGATAATGTGAAATAAAATTTAGAAAATCAGGGAAATTTAAAATCTAAAAATAGAAAATAAAATTTTAAAAATCAAGAAAAAATTAACAAGCTAATGATTGGAAATAAACTTTTTTAAAAATAGAGAAATTTTGTAAAAGTCATGAAATTCTTTTTTTAAATAAGAAAAAGCAATGTCTAATAATACCGTGTAACTTTCTTATTTTAGTTCCACAATGTCTAATGGAGATTGTAATGAAGGTATTCTACTTAAATCTGATAATCTTAGTTGCATGGAAATCTTGTTGATGGAGACAAACAAAAAACTAGATGCAAAAATTGTGAGAAAAAAATGATGGGTGGAGATATAATAAGATTAAAGCAACACCATATTGAAGGCTATAGTAATGTTAGCAAATGCAAATGATGTCCATCTACAATCGTGATGAAATGAGAGCATTACTAAAAGACACAAAAGCAAAAAAAAAAAAAGTGAAAAGAAGATCAAATAAGAAAGGTTCAGTAGAGCTTTATTCAATGAAGAATATACATCAGTCTATCAACATCTCGGACTCAGAAAATGATATGGTGCATCCTCCATGTTCTGAAAATCACCAAGAGAGACAAAAGTACAAAAAAGCAACAATTGAGCTAATGAATGGACAAGGATAAACTCCAAATATTCCATAGTTTGGGTAACATCCCCCCTAAAATTGGAAGTAGTTGTAGCAGTAGTATTTGTACTTACATAAGGATTGAGGCAAAGGTATTGCTGGAATATTTAGAACATATAGTCAAAATTTAGATCGAACAACAATACAAAACGAGAAGTTAAAGCAAAGACCATCAACGACATGTTTAGAAATGCAAGAAAGAAAATTGGTTAAGTTGTAACATAGTATATATTCTTTAATGTTATCTCAACAAATACTATAAAGAAACTTTATTTACAACATATGCTTGATATAGTAGCAAAATAAGGTACTAAAGTCAAAGTACTAAGAGATTATGAAACAATGAACAAATATCTAAAGTCAAAGAAGGAATAGTTACACAGCTATATTAACAACTTAAAACGACAATGACCAACCTATTAGGTGATTATCATGTGTGATGGTTGAATAAGTACGATTAGTAAATAAATCATCAATTTCATAATTTATTGTGATGATCATACTACTTTCTTGAAGTCCATTAATGCTACTCAAGTTATTAATACATCTAGAAGCAAATGAGAAAAGAAAATGTAGCTTAAATTGTTATAATAATAGCAATAATTATAAAAAAAGAATCATGTCTTAGTATGGAAGCTATTGAACATCATGTGTTGCTTATTATATTGATATAATGTTTAAAAAATTTGGTAAAACGAAGTTGATAGAGAAAATAATAAGGAATGCAAAAACTATAGCCAACGTCATTTACAATCACCCATACATAATAACATTTACGAGCACACCCTGGTAATGATCGCATGCAATTTGCCACCAACTACAATGCTCTTCAAAGTATATTTATAATAAAAATGGATTGAGGTATACATTTAATTCTCGAATTTGATATAAATACCATGAGAGCAATAGTCTAATTGGTAGGAGTACTAATGTAATAGTTAATAACACATCATTTTAGGAGAATGCTAGAAAACTAGTGAACATCATCAAATTAGTTTCCAAAGTCCTTCACTTGTTATATGGAGATAAGAAACCTATTGTGGGCATTTTACACGAAACAATGTGTTAAATGAAAGTTGTCGTGAATAATGCAACACTTAAATCCTCAAAAACATACCTAAAGAATTATTGATGAAAGCTAAAATAGGATGCTTATTCATCCTTTACATGAAATTGATAAGCATTTTAAGAAATACTCGTATTAATTTATGCTTTTCATCATTATGCTAATACAATTGTTAAATGACTTCTTCTTCTCAAAGTAGCGTATTATTTAAACCCTCGTTTCTACCGTTCTAATCTACTTACATCATTAAAAGTTGTTATTAGAAAGTTAGAGTCCAAAGTTAATGTCCAAGTACAAACTCTAAATGAGATCAAATACTTCATGATCGACTTCTCTCATTTGGAGATTGCTCCACAATTGCTTTTCGTGACACAATGATTCTAAATAATGATTGTAATATTATTTCTTTTACTTTAAAACCTGAAATGATAATATGACTAATAATAACTAAATATCATATTTCTAATGAATAATAGATGCTTAATGAAACAAATGCTTCAGATATGAGAAAAATTGCAATTAAGGACTCTCTCAAACAGCATCAGCTTGTGAAAGAAATAGGAACACATTCAATCTCATTCATACAAAGAGAAGGAATAGATTGAGAACTACAAGATTAAATGACTTAGTCTACGTACATTATACCAAAAGGTTGAGAATAAAACAACTCAGAGATAAAGAAGATAAAAACCAATTGGATACAATTAATCTTAAATATATATATAATGAAAAAAAATGATCATCCTATACTTAAGTAGCTAGCTATAAGAAAATAGAGAACAAAAGTGGTCGACTAAGTTCTACAATTGCTAATGAAATAAGTGTCAATGTAAAAGAATACATCAGTACATCATCAGAACATTCTTACAGTGGAACTCCAAGCTTAAAAGGCAAAATAGATAATGATTCCACACAACCACAAACAACGAAAAAGGTGGTAGTGATGACAATAGAATCCCACTTACAATTGAAGAACCACAAGGAGAGAGTGCAAGACCACTTAACCCATTCACAAGAAAAAAAGCATTCACGCATGTTACAAAAGACGAACATTATAAAAAGAGATTCAGACTCTTGGAGACAACGTGAAGATACAATAAGAGATTTAGACTCTTGAAGCAGTCGTACTAAAAGAAATTTACTACAAGCACTTGACTTTATGAGCATTAGCGATCCTACAGATGTAACACCTTGGTCGTCACCCTAACCTAACCTTTTTTTTATTAAATATCACAATTGAATCTAAATCCAAAACACGTAAAAACTATAATCAATAGAATTAAATCTAGAACATAAAATCTACTAAGAATCCTCAATGTGTAGCTAAATGACTACATAAAAAAACACAAATACACATAAATGACCATAAAAGAATCACCCAACAAGCATTCCACAAAACAAAATTGGATACTAAACTCAAAACCACACTAAAACACCAACTATAGCCACTACTACAGTAAACAATGCCAAAACACACACAAGGAACACGCAACCCAAACATGCACTCTAAATGCACAACACTTGGCAACATCTCTATGCAGCAAACACACTAACGTACACTTGCCCCAAAACTTACAAAATCTCAACAATCCTACATATCATAGTAAAGATGAAAAACTACTGAAAACAAAGAACAAATCAATGAAAAACTACATAAATCATGTATAATAATTATGCAATCCATAACCACTAAAAACCACACATAGGTTTTCACACAGGAAACCCAAGCACACTACAAACACAATGTACTAATTCATTATGATGGACATCCGGAAAGCCATCTTAAAACATAAAACCCGTAGACCTCTCAAATCTTGAGCTTAGGCCACCAAACAATTATAGCTAAAATAGACATCTTAATATTGATGCCAAGAAACCACAACCATAGAAAACCTTGATGCACCAAATCATGAAAGTATGCATCCAAAACAACAATACTAAGGCCTTAGAAAACATACGTCTTATCTTGATGCAACAAAACCACAACAACGCAATCTATTATTACCAAATAAGCATAAATCAATGAAATATATTTTTCAAAACCATTTTCTCTTTTCCAAACCAAAACAGCATGCATATTTGAAATCTTTATATACATACTTGAAATGAACACTCTATATCAAATCAAGAGTCCAAAACCATCATAAATTTATACAAACCATACTCACACACACAATCCAAAACCTATCGTATCACTCAGACCCTAATGACCAACATTAACCGTAAGTAGAGGCATACGACACAGTCATGAACAAATCACCCTGTGCAAGGACTCCCCCATCCCAAATTTATACTCTAAGAACCCTTATCCGTTTACACAAGGACACACACACAAAGGATCCACACTTTCAATGCCCTTGAGACTATAACACTTGACCATCCAAAAGACTTTTTCAGCTCCTAATCTTGCTAATACAACTCCCTGAGACATCAACCTACTCCTTAGCTCATGATCCTCTAAAGATATCAATCATCCTGGTTCATCAATGGTCTGTCTGTTAGATTGTTCAACCTTCTTATCTCTGACCACATCCTTGTTCTTTTGGTCCATAAACCCTCACCCAAGACCTTTTAGTCTCCACTAAAACTACAAAACCTTAACCTCAAACTTACACATGATCCTCTAGAAATATCAATCATCCCTAGACCATTAGTACAATCCTACGACCCTCTTGGCACCTTGAAAACCACGAAAAATCTTTTCCAAAACCTTTACTAAACTTACATATTTCTTTCCAAATCCTTTTTGAAAAAATTATTTAAAAACTATTTCAAAAGTAACCAACTCCAAAACACAATGCAAAATATCAAACACAGCACGTTGCTGCATTGTACACTGCAAAACGCACGACCTCAGCACGCTCCCAACGTACACAAGTCCATACCCTAGTGCCAAAATAAGGCAATAGCAAATATTGTACCCTGCAATATATTAAAATAAAGATAATGAAATTATTTACCAAATACAACAAAAATCACATGAATCTAATATCCACAACGCAAGATATTACCAAAAAAAGAAAGCAACATGTTCACACAATGAACAATGCCACTACAAACTCAGCACTCACAAATCTCTACTTAAGTATGGTAAATTATCAATAGATGCTACGAATCCTATACAAAACAAAATTCAACAAGCTACAATAATTATATAACTTAAATCCCATTATAAAGGCCTCAAGATCACAACATGCATAAATATACAATTAAACTACCCAAAAATCAACTCCAACCCAACAAAAAATTGTTACTAAATTCCTTAAATTCAAAGCTGACATTGGCATAGTAAAAATCCGTGCCATGTATCATTTGAAAAATCTCTAAATTATCTTTCCAACACCTCCTAAAACACTAAAATCCGATATCAAAATCTCAAAAGATCAATAAAACAAATCACACATATCATCTTTGTGAACAGTAAAACCAAGAAATACATTCTATTGTATAATTGCAATTAAATCATGTAAATTTCATCTAAAATGCTATAAATGTCTCCCACAGTAAGATCCACCATGCAACAACATTATTGTATCTCTAATTACAATTAAAAGTGCTCAGTAAAGCGTGTACCTCCACGCTCTCCCACAATAAGATTCAACATGCAACAACATTATTGTATTTCTAATTGCAATTAAAAGTCTTCGATGAAGCGTATACCTCCAATCCAAGCTCAAAGTCTATCCATAGCAGCAACTCCTCTCCTACCGCCGACGACCTCTTCATTAGAGCTGCGAAATCCATCGCTCTCGTCTCAACCTAAACACAGCCACTCATCCAGAGCACACCCAACAACCCAAAAACACAAACAAAATGCACAAATCAACCACACATAGAGGGAAAGAGAAGAAACCTAAAACCCAACCAAACTCAATTCACCACTGCAGAAACCCAACAATTACAATTAAGTGATCTCTCACGCGACAATTGTAGCAACAACAATAGCAACCGACGACGTCCCGACAATGGCGCACGTAGCAGCAACGACTTCCTCCCTCTCTCTCTCTCTCTCGTGGCTCCTTCTCTCCTCTCCCCCTCTGACTCTCTCTCCCTGTCTCACCCTCCTGATCTCTCCCTCTCAAATCCTACAAATAACCCACCCTCCCTCCACTCAACTCTCTCCCCATCTCTTCTTATCTCTCTTTCCTTCTACTTGTCATCCACTAAAGAGAAAGGGGTAGGTTGGGCCTTATATAACGCTCCCCACACGCTCTCGTACACTTTCAAGCCCACTCAAGTGCCACTAATTCACTGAAGCTCAATTCACATATGCAAAAGTCCACTTAACAACAACCACTAGATAAATACACATAACACTAGTACTAACATGCCTTACTTGCACACTCTCATGCAATCTACATACACTAGAAATATTCCATGAGCATGTAATCCACTTAAGCAAAGGAACCAATTAACATCATAAAATACTTTCAAGGTAATGCTTCTAATTATCAATAAAAAATCCAGTGAACTAACAATATCAACCAACAATCACAATAAGGCTTGAACCATTCAAAATATTCTCAAATTCATCACAACCACAAATCCAAAACCAAATAGGGCAACTAAATCCTCAACCACAGCTCACAACCTACAACACCCAGAACAACAAAAAACATGTGAGCAAACCGCTTTAAGAAAACATGTTGGTAACCCACACCCCCAAATTGCACTAATTACCTGTGCCTAGAACACGCACCTAAGACACATAGCTTGAAAGCACAAGCAAAGATCACATATATTACAGTAGATACTTAAAATTACAATTCTTTTGGAGATAGTTCTTATAAGTACTCAGATTATAACTCTAAAAGCAGATTGACGAAAACTTCATCTTCCTATGCTCCAAACCAACAAAGTGAATGATATCAACTCCATCTTCAATTATGCACAACCACCAATAGAATATAAGCAACAACTTCATCAAAGTTCTCCAAGCCAATATTACATCTCTCAACAGCCACAAAGAATTTCTTAACTAATATTTATTCCATAATATCCACTAATAAAATTCTTAATACGACTGCCACTATCACAGTATCACAATTATATTGCTGAATACCAAATATATTACAAACATATAACATGAAATAACTTACATAATGTAGAAAGAGTCTTAAATTCAATAATAAATTCATCATGACCACAACATAAATGAACAACAACAACAACATTTTGATGAACTAAGGCATTCTTTACAGTATTAAACATATATAAGGTAACTTTTATAAACATTTTTATTCTGAACATTTTTATTCTTACACATTTATCAAGTATTTTAAGCATTTTTTACACTTCCCCACGTTCATATTAAGAATATATGGCATTTTCCATGATACATGTCTAGAAATTAAATCCAAGTAGTCCTAGAAGTATATTATCGCCATGAGATTTTGTCACATTGACATGGTGGAAGTCAAATTGCTCCTACTCCTCAACCTAGGGCCTTAAGCATTGCACAAGGACGTGTTGTACGAGTAATGTCATTTGAATCCACTAGTAGCTACGAGTACACAGGCGCATCAAAACTTCCCATTCCTTAATTCTGATTCACGAAGAGAAATACAATATCATGATAGCTCGAGATCCAATATAGATCCAACTTTCTATTCAATTGTGGGATCAAGGCTGTCCTCTCCTCTTGAGAATCTGAAAGAGCTGTAATTGTACATACACCTAAAGAACTCAAACATGACATAACGAACAATCAAAGAACATCTTGCATTGATGACTGTTGAGGACCTTATTGACTATCTTCTACAAGAATCAGGTACTTTCAAAACAAAAGTGCAAAGTACTAAGGTGAAAGGACGTGATGCTAACATAACAAACCTCCAACATGCCTCAACTGAGAAGCAATGTGCTAATACCACTGAAGCAAGATGATGAATCATAAAATAACATGTAAAAAATGCAAAAACACACATAAGTAATAATATCGTAATAACCAAATGGTGATGAAGAGCTAATAAATGTGAACCGAAGAGCTCCGTTCCTTACTTCCATGGAAAATTAAAAATCACTTTTTGTTTCTTTTGTTTGAACTTTCTTCATTTAATTATTAATAGTGTTAGACAAACCAATGAAATATACTTTCTCTCTTATACTTCGCTTTGTCTCTTCTAGTCCCATATATTACAAATTCCTTTATAAAATATAAATTAAAATTTAATTTTCCATATGTTTAATGTTTATCACGATCCAATGTTGTACATTTGCTTAATTTCTTAACTTTGCTCGTTTTTTTTTATTGTTTTGTGTTTAGTAATGGTGCGATAAAAGTAATTGTGCAGGATGTTTCCATACACTACTAGATTAAATTTTAATAATAAATAACATTTTCCCATATCCACGTGGTAGCATACAATCCCTCTTTTTAAAATATTCTATATTTGTTTGTAGTATTTTGTGTTTAAAATCACTTTGGAAAGTTCAACAGGCTCTTCCTTGACTATCGTTCTCTCTTTTGATTGTGAGTCGAGCCAATTGCACAAAGATCATCATACTACCTTTCAAAGTCAACTTAATACTATAAGTTATAGTTCTTGTCATGTTCCATTAGTGTCACGATAATGTTATTTTATTATCTTTATTGATGATTGTAGAATAAGAAGGGAAAACAACTATATCTCATAACAAAGGATTACAATCTCCTATATATAGGAGAAGATATACTTAACCCACAAGCAACCTATTAACTGGATAACATAAAGATTCATATAAGGATCCATTTATTCTAACACTCCCCCTCAAGCTGGAGCATATAACATGCACAGTTTGTTATATAAATGGATACGAAGAAGAAGACTTAGATTTAAAAAAACATACTAATGGAACAGTCAGACTACTACATCAACACGTGGACTTGACAGGTCCACACAACGGAGACAACGTAAGATCAAAAACATCAATAAGTAGTTGAACTGCTACACCAACACGTGTGGACATGACGTGTCCACACAATAGAGACAACGTCTGAAGGTCGTCAAAGACAAGTTTTTTTTTTCTCTCATCTTCTTCTCACGCATTCTTTTCTCCTCCTTTTTTTTTCACATCCTCTACTCCCTTTTTTTCCCTTTTTCTCCTTTAACATTTTCTCACCTTTCTCCCTTTTTTTTATTCTCTCTCCTCCGTTTTTTTCCTTCTTTTTTCCTTTTTCTCTCTTCTCCCTTTCACTGTGGCTTCTTCTTCTCCCTCCTCCCCCGAACGGCACACCGACGACTTTAGGGGGCTGGACTACCCCTATCGGCGGGACTAGAGGAGACCGGAGGGGCTGCGGCTGCCACGGCTGGCCTGGACGGTGCCACCGGTGGCTTGGACTGGCCTACGACGACGAGAGGAAGGCCTGGACTGGCCGGCGACGACTGGAGGAGGGTCGGAGCTACTGGACGGCGCCGACTGGAGCCTGGACAACGACAGACACAGCGGCCCACGGTGTAGACAGTGGTGGACAGGCCGATGCTCAACGCCAGGTAGGCCGACGATGGCTCCACAACGTCGACGACAAGGCTAGAGACGGCGACCTGGCTGGACGATGGTACGCATCCTCTCCCCCTCTTCTCCCTCTCTTCCTCTCCCCCTTCCCTGACGGCGACAGGGCTGGACAGCATCGACGGAGGCCTGGACTGGCCTAGACGAAACCGACGGACACCTGGAAGACTGGACGGACCCGGCAAAGACTTGGACGGGCCGAACGACGCAGGAAAGCTGACGGAGGAGACGAGAGCACAGGAAGGAGAGACCGACGGAGGGGGACGAGCCCTGGACAGAGTTAACGGAGGCATAACAAGCCTTAGACGTTGCCGACGAGGACAACCAGAGGAGCAGGAAGCTCCGACAGGTGTTGGACAGGAGCCTGGACAGTCCGATGGTGGCTATCGGCTATGGAAAACAACAGAGGAGGGGTAGACGGCACCGACTGATGCTAGGTTAGGATTTTCTCAAGGGACTGCCGTCGTCGTCGACAGTGGATCTACGACGACGGCGACTACTATACTCTCTCTCTCTCTCAAACCCTAGGATTTTCCCTGTGCTCTGATACCATGTGGGATGAGAAGGGAAAACAACTATATTATCTCATAACAAAGAATTGCAATCTCCTATATATAGGAGAAGATATACTTAACCCACAAGCAATCTATTAACTGGATAACATAAAGATCCATATAAGGATCAATTTATTCTAACAATGATTTTTCTAGAATAATCATATCTTTTAATGGACAAGTATCATGTTTATGATATAAAAAATTCTTCAATGAAATAAAAAATATTCAGCATTATGTGGAAAACTTTTGTTCTTCTGAGGATATTATTCAGCAAACCACTTGTCCTAAGATCTCTCAACAAAATGGGATTTCAAATAGAAAGCATTGTTATGTCTTGGATATTGCTCATACTATCCTATACAAATAAATGTCTCAAAATACTTTTGGTCTCATGTTGTTATGACTGCTAGCTGCCTCATCAATAAGATGATGCCAATTGGTGCTCGTGAAGACATTTCTTTTGAAGAAAATGTCCTTATCATCCTACCTTTCATTTACCACCCTGTATCTATCAAAGTGTATGTTTTGTGTAGGTTTTAACTCGTGATCTCAATAAACCACCTCCTAGAGCTTTGAAATGCGTTTTTGTGGACTACTCTAGTACTCCGAATTAGAATAGATACTATAATCCCACATCAAGAAAGTATTTTACTTCCATGGATGTCACTCTCCACACCTTATTTTGATCCTCCCCAATCCATTGATAATACTAGCATTGTTCCTCTTGCTTTGCCAATCAATATATCCGTTGATACTTTACACGTGCCTAGTACTGATCCTATTGTTCCTTTAAAGGTGAATACTCATCATCCATGAGTACAACTACCACCTCAAGCTCCAATCGCAACAGCACCAATGCTTGATCATCCAATTGCCTTACGTAAAGGTAAAAAGATCTACTCATCCTGTTTCAAATTTTATTTCATATGATTGCATTAATCCTGTGTACAATCAACTTGCTTTGTCTCTTTGTTCTAAGTCAAGATACTATAAAGGCGTATGTTGGTACCACAATAGAAAAATGCAATGGATGAGGAAATAAAGGTACATGATAGTTAGTTTTTCCACCAACAAACACAACTATTGTTGGATGCTGATGGGTCTACCTATCAAGTATGACTCTATAGACACTTACAAAGCTAAATTAATTGCAAAACAATTCACCAAACATTTGATGTGAACTACAATGAGACTTTCTCTTGACATCTAATTGATGCATATTCGAGTGCTAATCGACCACAATAAAGAGTAGAATTTGGGTGGAATTGAGAATTTGAAATTTTCAACCAAGTGGTGCTAGGCAATTATTTTCATCATTGTGTGGTAGGCTAGTAGCCCACTCTGTCTTTATCAAGTAGAGCAGCAAAGGATGTGTTACACTTGATGTTTATGCTGATAACATCCTTATGACAGGTAATGATATTTCTTAGATTAAAGAAATAAAGAAATACCTCAAGAGGCACTTCATTACCAAGAACGTTTACAATCACTTAGTGTAGTGGTGAAGCCTCTTTGTGGTTATACGAGAGGTCAAGAGTTCAACTCCCATGAGCATCATATATATTACAATCATATTATTGTATTATTCCCTTTCTGGATTCATATCTCATGAACGATAGGAGAAAAAATTATAGAAATCCATTTCACTTGGTGATGGTCTCATAGCTAAGTATTTTTTATGATTGTAATATATATTAAAAATCATTTCCAAAAAATAAAAACTTCATTACCAAGAACATGGAAAACCTAGACATATTTTGGCCATACAGTTTGCTCACAGCAAACGTGATTTAGTTCTGTTTCACTGAAAGTATGTTATCAATTTGCTTCAACAAACTAGATTGCTGCAATGCACACTTGTTTACCATAATCCTGATTTTTGAGATGATGTGAGAGGATACATATTCTGGAAATAAATTTTGCTAAATGTGGTTTAGTTCTATCTCACTGAAAGTATGTTGTTGATTTACTTCAAGAAACTGGATTATTAGAATGCACAATTGTTGACCACAATCCATATGTTTTAGATGATGTCAAAGGATATAGATGGTTAATTGGGAAATTAATCTACATGATCTGATATTTCCCATGTAGTGAGCTACTTAATCAATTTATGCAAAAACCTAGGATAATTCAATGAAAAAGAGCACTTAGGGTGCTTGTCTATATTACAAATTCACCAAAAGAAAAGGCATTATCTATCTCAAACATGGACATATCAAAATTGAAGCATATTCAATTCCATTTAATAGGAGATAGTGGTAGGAAGAGGTGACAAAAAATCTACTTCTAAATATTACACCAATATAGGAGAGAATTTAGTCACATGGAGAAGTAAGAAATATAATGTGACATCTAGATTAAGTGTAGAATCAGGTCCATAGTATACACTACTTGCAAGATGATGTCGCTTAGTTCTCTCATGAGTCATGATTTAGGGTTTTCCAATCAAAGTCTCATGTCGATACATTGCAACAGTCAGGCGAGAATCTACATAGCCAATAATCCAACATTCTTGGAACACACTAAGCATATTAAAGTAGACTAGTACTATGAAAGAGATGACGTGATGAATAGCTCACTTCTTCCTATAAGCAGCTTGTTGATATATTTACTAAAGGTTTACTCATAAATCAATTTGAAACTTTATGTAACAAGCTAAACATGTACATATATATATATGGGAGTTAGTTTATTTCAATGAATAAATTTTTCATTATTTTGCAATTTACAACTATGAAACTTAAAATTATTCATAAATTCAAATGTATTTTCTTTTGTTATAAACTACTGGAAGTCTATTTTGTATGAAACATTAAATTTCAATATGCATCTTAATGATTACTATAGAATTGATATTATTTTTTTATTTTTCAAAATTATTGGTTCTTTTTTTCCTTTTTTATTTTTCCTTTTCCCACATATTGCATGGGTTTTTCACTAGTCATATAACTAATCTTATATTCATTTTTTTTATCAGTAACTAATCTTATATTCCAAAAAAAATAAGAAATAAAATTTAGTTTCTTATCTGGTTATCATGGTCAGAATCAAATAAAGAGATCGCTGAATTTTTTTCATAATTTCACTTAAAGCAAAAAGTAACTCAATGATTCAAACACAAATAAAGAGATCTTAAAACTGAAAAAAAAAATATGATTACAATTGAAAATTTTGAGAAAATTATGGTTGGATTGTTAAACAAGGAAAAAAAGGAAAACACATATGGAGGTTGATAAAGGTTGAAAATGTCCTTTTCAATCAGGTAGTGCTTTGGAGCATGGTATCAAATTTTGACACGTATTTGGCAAAAAATTGCTGACTGTATCAGAAAGTTGATTCCCAACACAGATATTCAACTATAATTTGAGAAATATTCCATGTCAGTCCATGTTGGTGCCATGTCGGTGCGCTCATGTCGATGCCATGTCGGTGATATATCGGTCCATGTCGGTGGAAATTGAGTAAAATTCCTAGATTATGTGACTTCAAATACACCTTATTAACTTGCAAATCTCTTGTTTGAGCATTTTATTTACATGAACAACTTACGTTATGATACTTTCAATGTTAATATATGAAAACCATTCACTAATTCATCAACCTTTTTACATTCCAAAATGCCTTATTTTGTATGCACGTTATATTTCCTTACTATATGTTTAAACTATGAATTTAAAGACAAAGAGATGTGTATTGTTGCTCACTTTATCATATCATAGAGTTTGAAATTGAAAATCAAATTTTTAGTGGACTTCCATGTTTCATGTTTCTATCGATATTTCCCACTAATGTGACGGACTTCTTATTTTGGAAGAACCAAAGTATGACACCAAAACAACATTTGGAACCATGCTTGAGAGCATGGTATCAAATGTCTACATGTGTCGTCAAAATTTTACCGACACGTGTCTTATTTTCAATTTACCAACATAACTACGACACGATATTAACGTACAAGTTTTCTGAACAAATGTAATTTTTTTTTACCATGTTTTCATCTATACGATACTGATATACCGACATTTTCCCAGCACGTCTGTTTTTCAATTTATCAAAGTTCGACACGAAACTAACATACTTGGAAGTAAAATGATTGGGCAATCAGGGTAATTAAGACAAGTGCCTCACTGAACTGGACTGAGGCAGCATCCCCTACTGCCTTGTGATCGGGCAACCAAGGTGACAAAAGGCAAGTGCCTACATGCTAGAGGCAACAACGCAAACCACCTTGAAACTTAATGTTCTTAGGGAGTTGATATCATGATGCTCCATATTGTCTATAGATTCACATCACCGGCTGCTTATAATTTTTTGTGAATCCTCTGGATATAAAAAGTAATTCAGGATATTGACCTCAAATGGCTGAGGTACAGTTCCATGCTCACAATAAGACCAAAATTAGAAATTTTGCTTTTTCATATAAGAAGTTAACCTCTAGTTGATGGGACACAGCTTTATGCTCATGATAAGACCAACTTTGAGACTTAGCTTTTTCATATAAAATAGAATTATGCCTTTAGAAATAAATGAATTGAAAAAGTAACAAGATCTATGGAAGTGATTTTCTATTAAGTTTTGTTTGTACTTACCACTTTCTCTAACAATCTGAAGAAGCTTTCGGCATGTTTGCACAAGTATATTAAAATCACCATGATTAATTGCCCGAAAGAAAAACAGCAACTGGCGAAGGAATGCTGAGTCTGGACTGAAACAATTCCTGCTTGCCACGGGAATGTTACAGAGACTGTTTAGTATTTTTAAGGCTTGCAATATCTTGCTAAATATCTAATAGCAAAAACCATCATAGACAGCATCATGAAATTCATAGTGCCAGAGTGTGATCACAAGGATAATGGCAACTTACAAGTCTACATTTACACTACAATCACCGAAAGTATTGATGAACTGTTCACGAACCTTTGACCGTTCCTGTGCTGCAGATTTCCTCCCTCTGAAGTATTTCTGCGGTAACAATTTATTTTAAAATGTATATAGAGACGAGGACTGATGGCAAAAGTTATTTTCACAACAAAATCTGGTCATTGCATCAACAAATAAGAAAAGAAGACGAACTTCTATCCTGAGAGGATGTGACAATATTTATTCTCTAAACAAGAGAAAATGTTCCTTGGTTGATATGCTTAGATTCAATAGTATCAGTATTGATATCCCAATATAACTGTCTGCTTCAGTCCTGGGATCTGCTGATCCGCCTGCTGATCCATCCATTTAATGCTTCTTTCTGGTTCTATGATCTTTTCATGTAATTGATATTTTGGCACCTTTTTTTGCTCAACTGAAACTGTTAGCTATTTTGGTCCTCCCATTGCTGGAGGAAAAGAACTCTGATATGTATATTTATACTTGGTGATGGTACTCATAGTCAAGTATTTTTGAAGTAACATTAATATACTTACCGTTTTCAAAAAATATGCCAATATAACAGTAATAAGTTCATAAAGATCAGAGTTGTTCTGATGACCTTTTCTTTTTACAAAAACCCAAATGCTATGTCTTTCAATTTAAGGGCCACAAGTGAGGTTCTGTTGAATGAAAGACAACCAAAAAGGCCAGGGAGCCACAAAGAGATTGAAGACGGTCAAGCAGAATTCTCGAAGTGACAAGTAAATATCAGCATCAAAGGGGTAATTGCGCCAAGAGATGTGGAAGCTGAGACCCTGCCACTGGAACCATGGAAAAAATAGGGGCCACACAGAGGAGAAGATAAGCATGACATCTTAAAAGCTAAAAACAACACTTTTTCCCATATTTAACCAGTAAGTAACCAAAAGAGCCAAACAAATTTGAAATCAGGTGTCCACATCATACTCGTACTAGATGCAATGTTACTCGAATATCACATACGTAATACTGCACAGTCTGCACAGGAACATTTGCACCCTCTTATTTGCTATGATATGTTACTACAGTGTTTTATATTAAATATGATACTTACTGATAAAAAATCTAAAAGTATACAATAATTAAAACATTTTTTGCGATCTAGAGATCACCAAGACCTAGCACCACAATTGGATAGTGCGCGTAGGCTCCTAATTGGGAGTTAATGTGCAGCTCACCCATTGGTTGTTTTTCTCAACTAAGCAAAGCCAAATTCTCTTTTCTTCAAGATTAAAAAACTCCATTCCACCTAACAAAGTAAAAAACTCCACCACTCCCCTACTAAATAAACTCAAGTTTCCTCCAAATCAATGTGATACAGTCATTGCACAAACATGAGCCTAGAAGAAGAGTCTGGACAAAGATAATACAGTCAAATGCCCCCAATAAAAAGAATCAATCGTCCATCCTTGGCTCTTTGGAAATCACGATTAACTAGTCTTCATGCCACCAGAAGTCCAATGCAAGGCAAGACAGGACGCAGACAATTAGGTTCAATCCGAATTCAGTAAAAGCAAATCCAAGTCTGAAATTTATTTTTTGAATGGCCCAGCAATCAAACGATGATTGACTCAGCCCAGTGGCACAGTTAGTCTATATTTATAACACTATAGCCTTGTCCTTTTTTAGTTGATCCAGCAATATGTTTTATTGAGAAGAATGTGATGCAATACCAAATATGTCAATCTTAAAAGAAATACCAAATATTGTAATATCTGTTTTTGATTATCTAGATTAGTGTAAACCATAAAATATTTATAATATCTAAGTAAATAGTTTATTAATGGATAATCATAGTGCTTCTGGCCCAATGTAAGTGTGTCACTCTCTGTGTGACTGTGTTGGCTTGGTTTCCTGATTTAGGTGACTTTTTGGCTCGTTGTGTCTCCCATGTGTGTGTGAAACCTGGGTTTGGCCTATGGACAAGGGAGCACAATGTCCTTCACGTGCCTTCTTTCTTCTCCTTCTTTTCTTTCCTTCTACGCTCACAAGCCTACATCGCTTATCCCATCTCCTTCATGTCAGCAAAGAAAAGCTGCTGGTGACCGATGAGATTCGAGGGTGGTAGAGGAGGAAGAGGAGATAAAGAGAGGGGAAGCCATGAAAAAGGAAGCACAAACGTAAGGAAGAGAGGGAAACCAGAGGAGAACTGTGAGCCGAGAGAGAGAAATGCGGGTCGGAGGAGAGTGCATGGTGCTGAAGCTTCGCCAGAGGATCGCGAAGCTCGAAGAGCACTAAAGGGAGAGGAAAGCTCGTTGGTGAAGTGCATGGCTCGTCGGAGAAGGTACGCATCCTTCCCCGTCTCTGTTTATGTGTTTGATGAAAAATAAGTGGAAATCATGATAATTAGGATTAAATCATGACAAAAAATGTGGAAATGATAAGAATGAGTAGAATGCATGCCTATGAGTGGATTATGCTATGTTTGGGATTTTATGATGATTTGTGGTGGATTTTCGAATGAAAATGCTGAATGTGCTACAATGATCGTTATTGAACTCTCTATGTTTATGAATTTATTTTGAGAACTATGTTTTATAGATTTGGATGAAATTTGTCCCAAATGGTAGTGGACTTAGAGCTCTACAATTGGTGATTTTTGTGTGGATTGTGGTTCATTGAAGATGAGTACGTCGACGGCTCCCATTTCGGTAAACGAGTAGCCTAAGGCTAAGGCATTTTTCCAGAAATCGCAGATTTTGGTATGCCGAATTTCTGTTAGTTTTGCCCCAGGTCCGTATTTCGATCAACCAAAATGTCTCAGTCTTCCTAACCAAGAAAATTCGATCGACCAATCTAGATACTTGGGCCTATTTTAGTCTGCTGTTTTGGTTCAGTATGCCGAACCAGAGCCTAGAACCTTATGAATGAGATTTTGATTAATGATGATTACAAATGAATTTTTATGTGATTTTGACTTGTGTTTAAAAGTATTCCACATAATGAGATTTTTTATTATGAAAATGATTTCCATGATAAGGAATGAATGATTTGAAGTATTTTTGCGCATGAAACCGGAGCACCCCATATGAAAAGGTGTTGACTAAACCTAGAAGTGGAAATCCAAACAATCGAACATCAAGGGACGTCGTGAAGAGACGTATCTCCGTGCATATGTGATAAAAATGAAATGTAGAGGCTTGTAGACCGAGACGATGTCCTCCTACACGAGGAAGTAAATCATGACATTGCAGTAGGATAGGAGTTGCAACCTCACCGACTACTTATGTGTTGGATCGCCTCTAATCAAAGTGTAAATATGAATGAGTATGTGGTTTTGAACTGTCAGACTATGTTTTGACTTAAGGTTTTAACCAGATTCTAGTGTAAGTTGAAACTCGAGATTTTAGTCAGTTTTGAGCTATGTGTGGTCTTGTGGTTTTGGACTGGATCTGGTTGAGAAAATGATTTTCTCAAAATACATAAATGTTGTAAATGCATGAAATTTGAATAAAGAAAAGGATTTAAAATGACATGATTTAAAAAGATGATTCCCGAGTTTGTGAAATGATTTTATAACTAATAGAGAATAGAGTTTTCTCGTCATTTTACGTAATTGGACACGTACTAGATGACTTAAATGTCACTCACGTGTGTTTTATTTTCTATGTTTAGTTTTTGAGGTGCATAGCAAGAGTGCAATCCGATCACTTGGGTCTCGGAGTCACTAGCCGCACACCTTTCTAGGTAGTAGTCCTTCCTTAATTATTTTAATTGCTGTAAATTATCATAATTAGGGGTTGATGTTACGTTTTGGTAACACCTTCGGGACAGGAATATTACAAATATCGTAAAATTCATCATAGTAAAATTAATTTGGATATTTTAAGGTGTGACTTCCTGTCCTCCCAAATTACCTGATCTTACTATAACTAGAAAAACACTATCTAGTTTACAGCCAGTTTTAATTCTGCCATATTTTTCTCAAAAAAGTCTTCTAGCCCTGAAATATGCTATCCCAATATTTTACGTCTTTTAAAGATTTCCCTTATTTTTTTTAAAGAATTATGCATTCCCTTTTTTTGGGTTGTTGGGTTGGGGGGGGGGGGGGGGTTGC
>JAMKQA010051530.1:0-25112 GCA_024699735.1 Posidonia australis | reverse complement strand
ATTCACAAGTGTGTATAATTGAATATTTGACTTTTAATAACTACTTGTCATATTTTCTTAAGTGATTATTAATCTTCAATCACATTTCATTTGTTATCATCAAAACATATTAATAGATTTTTCCAACACCATCCAGCGGCTGGAGATGCTTGGGTAATTCTCAGGATCAATGGTGAGATGGGCTGGGGGTTGAGCTTAGTGAGGAAGAGGGATTGAGCTGGATTCGTGAAGAGAAAATAGGTTTAGTGGGGAAGTAGGAAGAAGAGTGTAATATTTGTATTTTTGGGTAAAAATTAAGAAGTGGAGATGATAATGAATATGGAGAGGATGTAATAATATATTGGGTTGGAAGAGAAAAGTTAAATTGTTTATGATGGGCCTTCATGGGCTTTGGGGCCAAAGTGGGTTCAACTAGGCTTAATGGACCTATGTGGGCCTAATGGGCTAATGTGGGCCTTCAAATGAATTAAATGGGCTTTATGAAATCGAATAGGCCTTCAAAGAGTTAAATTGACCTAAATAGGTCTTGTGGGCCCAAGTGGGCTCAAATAGGGTTCAATGGGCCTATGTGGGCCTCTATGGGCCTAAATGGCTTCAATTAGGGTCAGAGCACATCCACCACATCTCCATCCTGCAAAATTGGGAAAATTGGGGTGTCTACAATATGCGATGACATTACAATGCTACATCAGAACACACCCCAATCCAATGCCACTAGCATCACTATACACCATGAAGCCACCACATCTAGAAGGTAGAGTCAACATAGGGGCAAAAGCCAGACGAGACTTCAACTCTTGGAAACTCGCCTTACAATTCTGCTCCCAATAAAATGGAACTCCCTTTCTGGTCAACTCTGTCAATGGCATGGTTATTTAGGAAAAATTCCTAATAAATCTCGTATAATAGCCTACTAGACCCAAGAAACTCCTGATCTCCATCATAGTCTTGGGTCGCTACCAACTGCTCACCGCCTCTACTTTGGCAGGATCCACTCTGATGCTTTCACTAGAAATCAAATGGCCAAGGAACATGACTTTGCTAAGCCAGAACTCACACTTGGATAATTTGGCACATAGCTGATGATGCCTCAGAGTATCCAAAACCACCCTCAGGTGTAAGGCGTGAGTCTCAACATCCGAGGAGTAGACCAGCACGTCATCAACAAAAACCACAATGAATTGGTCCAGAAAAGGGCTAAAAATCCTGTTCATCAATTCCATAAACATAGCCGGTGCAATGGTCAAGCCAAAAGGCATGACTCTGAACTCATAATGCCCATACCACGTCTGGAAAGTAGTCTTCTAAATATTTGAGTATCGTATCCTAAACTGGTGATACCCTAACCTCAGGTCAATCTTTGAGAACACGGATGTAGACTGCAACTGGTTGAACAGGTCATCAATGCAGGGCAAAGGATACTTGTTCTTCACTATAATCTGGTTCAACATTTGATAATCTATACACAGTCAAAGCGAACCATCCTTCTTACAGGCGAACAAGATAGGCGCTCCCCACGGAGACACACTCGGCCTGATAAACCCTTTGTCCATCAACTCCTGCAATAGAGTCTTGAGCTCTCACAACTCTGTTGGTGCCATGCCGAAAAATAGGTTTGGTATGATGAAAATCCCTGGTTCGGTAGACCGATTTGGATCAATCGACCAAATCAGGCTAATGGTCAACACTTAGGCCAAAATAGGTATACCAAACATGGTTCAGTCAATCGAAATTCACAGATTCGGTCAATCGACCAAAATCAGATGAACGAATTTCAACCAAAGGACCAAAACTGACAGAAAAACGGCTTATAGAAATGGTTCAGTATGCCAATTTTTGCGAAATCAGGAATACAGCCCAAACCCTACTATTCAAAATCATCCAATTGGGACCAACGATTGGACCCTCAAAACCAAAATAAAAAATCTCACATAAAACATAAGATCTAGACCATTGAGTGTACTCCAAAACCCAAAAAACAAAACCAAAACCCACTCACCATGCATCAAGATATAAATTCACAAAGGCAAAATGGTCAAAATTACACAAAACTCAACTACCACCATAAATATCCATAAAACTACAATAAATGCTCATAAATTCTAGGAATGTAAATTTACCTAGATTTCCTAAAATCCTATCAATTTCTACTATTTTTATGCTCTCTATTCATGCATTGGAGTGTGTACCTAAGAAAACGCACTTTGATGGTCCTTCGGCCGAGTCCGGTGACCACGACGTCCACAGGAGCTTCCACGACCTTTAGAGCACCCGCCACGCCAATGCCGAACCTCACAGTGCCTTTCGCTCTCTCACTTCTCTCTCCTTCTTTTGCCGATGCACGAAACAGGAGACGAAAAATGGGGGTGACGAGTTGGAAAAGAAAGGGGTGGGGAAGGGAGAAGAGTGAGGAGGAAGGGAAGGAGAGGTGGGGAAGGAGTGGTGTGCGCCCAAGGAGGAGGAGAAGATGGAAGAAGGAGACGAGCAATGAGCAATGGAGGAGTGCGGCGCAAGCGACTTATAAAGCCTTGCACACGTAGTAGTTGAGAATGTGCTCACCTACGCACCTCGGCCACCAACACCTCGCACGAGCTCAACGGCCACTGCCCAACCACCAGCCACAACAACCGGCCCACAACACGGGCCCACACAAAACCCACACCCGGGCCCACATGCATTGTGCCACAATGCACAGTTCCAACCATGCACGAGGACACGCAAACAGAAGCCAATCCATGAGGTCCAAGCCTAAAACACAAAATCACACCAACGGGCGTCAGAACAGTAACACCTGTCCAGGAATAAATTCATTAAAATGTAAATAACTACAAAAATGAATTTTATGGGTGTTGCATGCCATGAGGCTAAGAATTTTTTGAACTCTATTCATTCTCAACAGTCATTGCCTTCAATTAATCTTGATGGTAACATCGATTGTGTAGAGCACTTCGGGGCTCTACGTTTATAACTTAGATATTTAGATGATTATTTTATCTTGGAATGTCATAGGTTTGGGCACTTGTTGTAAACGTAGAGAAGTAAGAAATATTATCTGTAGATATAAATGTGATTTTTTAATTCTTTGTGAAAGTAAACTTGATACCGTCTCCCAATCTCTCCTTTGTGCCATTGGTGGGGATAGGTTAAATAACAAGGATTTTTTGCCCTCCTAGGGGATCTGGTGGCATCCTAAGTGGTTTAGATGTAGCACTTTCCTTAAATTTAGATATATCATTGGGAATTTCTCGCTTTCCCTAAAATTCAGAAATCATATAGATGATTTTGAGTAGTTGCTTATTGGCATATATGGGCCTAGCTACTCTCTGCTCAAAATAAATTTTCTAGATGAGCTATGTCACCTTTAGACTACCATAGGTAGTAATTGGGTGATTGGAGTAGATTTTAATGTCATGAGATTTACACATGAACACTCCAATAGATCATCACTCACTCCTATTATGGCAAATTTCAATAAATTTATTGCCTCTGCCAATCTCATTGACTTGTCCCCTAACAATTGTTTATATACTTCATCTAATTTCCAAGAAAATGCTATAATTGTCAAACTTGAAAGATTCCTAATTTCTCCTAATTGAGAGTCACATTTTCCTAAAACCATTTGCATGGGCAAAACCAGACAATTTTGGATCACATATGCATTTGCCTTGACACCGTTCCACCTAGATGGGGACCTTTTCCTTTTAAATTCTATAGAATAAGGATACTCTATGAAGGCTTTGGTAGCCTTGTTAAGAACTATTTATCCAACTTTTCCTCTAATGCAAGCCCAATTGCAAGGTTTTGAATAAGTTAAAATTTATTAAATTAGCAATCAAAATCTAGATACCTTCAAGAAAGGCCGATCGTCATGCCAAATTACTTGAGATTGAAACAACGATTCAGGATTTCGATACTCAAGCTGAATCAACTCCTATCCCCATAGAGGTATGACACATGAAGCACGCACTTAGAATAGAACACTTCAACATTCTACTCAAAAAAGAAATTTATTAGAAACATTGTTCTAGAATCCAATACTTCAAAGAACGAGATCTCAATCCTTCTTTTTTTCCATAAAATGGTAAATTGTAGGAGAAGGATCAATATAATTTCATCATTGCTTATTAATGATGCCTGTATTTATTCCCTATCATTAATCTATAATGCTATTGAGCAATATTTCTTCTCCCTGTTTAATAAGCCCTCTTGTCTTGCTATTTCTTTAAACTAGAATCTACTATTACCAAAAAAAATTTCTCACCCTTCATATCTTGAAGGCCAATTTTCAAAGGAGGAAATCAAGAGAAGTGTCTTCTCTTTGCTTGGGGAAAAGTCCAGGTTCTGATGGTTTTCCTCTATGTTTTTATCAACACATTTGGGATGACATTAAAAGGGATATGTTTGAGTTTTTTCACCAATCAGATGATGTCAACACTATACAAAGTATCAACCAGACTTTTATCACCCTCATTCCTAAGAAATTAAAGGCTAAAAAAATTCAAGACTACCACCCCATTAGTCTTTTAAATAGCAGTGACAAGGTCATCTCCAAGTTCCTAGTTACAAGACTTTGCCTTATCCTTAACTCCTTATTGGATGATACCCAAAGTGCCTTTGTTCTTGGGTGCAATATCAATGATTGCTTTTTGGTAGCTTATGAAACACTCCATCTGATGCACACTTCTCAAATACCTAGAATTATGCTCAAACTAGACTTTGAGAAGCCATTGGATAATGTTAATTTGGTCTTTATCATCAACACACTAAGAGGGATGCGATGTGGAGAAAAATAGATAAATTGGATAAGGATGCGTATTAACATAGAAAAATTCTCAATATTAGTCAATGGTTCCCCTAATGGCTTCTTCGGAGCCTCAAATGGTCTTAGATTGGGCGACCCATTATCCCCATTTTTGTTCATAGTAGCTACTCACATTTTGAATAGAATGCTAGCATTAAGGAAAGAAAAAAACCTCATCAAGGGAATTCAGTATCCCCATGTTGGACCTGAAGTGGTAAATATTCAATAAGCAAATAACACCCTCTTATTTCTATCACCTATTAAGAAATATGTCATTAGTCTCAAGAGAATTTTGTGTTGTTTTCAAACCTACTCTAATCTGAAAATAAATTTTAGTAAGTCCTCACTCACTAGAATTGGTGTTCCAGATCTCTTGATCGACAAATTTAGTAAAATTTTGGGTTGTAACTCTAAGTCCCATCCAATCACATATTTGGGTCTACCTCTTCATTACAAAAAGGCATCCGATGGTGATTGGTTGCCTGTATTGGACAAACTCATGGCTAAATTAGATGCGTGGAAGGCCAAATATCTATTAATTGGTGGTAGACTCACTTTAATCAACTTTGTTCTATCTACTATACCCACTTATTATTTATCACTTCTTCATCTCCCCATGAAGGTTGAGTTGGAAATTGATCGAAATCGCCATTGCTTCCTTTGGAAATCTACCTCAACTTCTACTAAAGGCTATTATTTGGCTAAATGGCAAAATATTTATCACAATAAGGAGCAAGATGGGCTGAGTATAATCAATATTAGAAATTTTAGCACTGCATTAAAATGTAACTTGCTTCGATAATTGCTTGCCAATAACAAGTACCTTTTTTTTTGGGGCAATAAGAATTTTATTTATTTAAATTGCAAGAGTACAAAATAATGATACATCTCATGATGAGGACATGGACCCAACAGTCACCAGTCTTGTTAGTTTGAGAAACTTGTCTGAAAACCCATGCCCAAAGGGAAAAAGAAGAGAGGAAAAAGACTAACATGTACTCTTCCTAGTTCACAAACTAGGTACCCACTATCTATCAAGATTGCATATACCCCTAAGCTCCTAGGGTAAATCTGTGAAGCCCTGATACTCAACATTTCTTTTGGATTTGCTGCCCTCCTTTGCCAAGAAATCAACTACTCCATTCCCTTCTTGATTGTAATGAGAAATAGTGAAGCGAAATCTACTCAAAATCTTGCGCCACCAGATATTGCATTTCCAATTGACATCAATTTTCTTTTGTAGCATAACAACCACCTGAAGAGAGTCAGACTCTATGTCTGTAACTTTAATGCCATGCTCCTCACAAAGAACTAGAATGTCCCAAACAACCCTCATCTAAACTTCATTATTGCTATTTGCTCCATAATAATGCGAAAGCACCAATTGAACATGTCCACTCGCATCCCTTACTAGGCCCCCTCCTCTTGCACCAAATGTTGTAGAAGACCCATCCTTGTTAGCTTTGAGCCCATATTTTGGAGGAAGCCATCTAACAATAATGCAACGATCCTCCAACAAAATAGGAAGCTGAAACTTGACGTGCTGTAGATCATTGGCATGCCCACCCAACCACATGAATTTCTTCTCCTCCAGCATAAGATTGCATTCAGTTATGATGATGACCAAGATCTGCTCCAATTTCAATAGATTCTAGAAAATCTCCTATTGCAACGTTCCTTCCATGTATGCTAACAAATGAAGCCCGACAATATTCCAATAAGTGTGTGTCTCTATGATGATTACCTTGCATAATTATGCCTTGCAAGAATAGTGGATATGATGTCATCATGAACCTACATATGAAAAGTAAAAGCAAAGAATTTCCATAGCTAACTCCTCATTTGAAAGAAGGTGATCCATAGTTTCCACCTGAGAATGAACACAACAATTGCACTTCGAGGCAATGTGAATAGCCTTATTATGAATATTGACATCAACTGTAATGACCCCCAAGTCACTACCACTAAGCCTAGTTACAAATTTTTATTTAATTATTTTTATCTTTATTATTAACCAACAATTACACTAATAATGTAACTAAGGCAAAGTACTCTTAATAGTAAAATAAATCTACTAAACAACAGAAATAAAACTAAACTAACACTCACTTAGATCCTTGATGTGTGGCTCCTCTTATATGCACTAGTAACTAATAGCTACTATCCAGCACCTACCAAAACACACAAAACAAAGCACACATGAGTGACCACTCAATGGTAACCCAACCTTCACCCCAACTATACCAAAGGCAACCAAGCACAAGCATCACACCCAAATGCCGCCAAACCAAAAGGGCAATCTATTGATGCCCAACACACAAGTACTGGCATCCCTCTTGAATGTTGCAACACCAAACCAGGCAACTACCACTGCCTGACAGGCCACAAAATCACAAAACCATGCCTTTAAAACCCTTCTTTTCTTTTCCTTTTCAAAACCATGTGCATGCTCTTTCAGATTCTTTCATGCACACTCAAGATGGCCACTTTTTCCAAGTCATGCCCAAAAGCCACACCAAAGCACTACAGAGCCTTTGCTCTGCATAACATGGTCCCCTGTAGACTCAAGCACAACATGAAGTCATGGAGCCTCTGCTCCCAAATCACGGAGCCACTGCTCCCAAAACACTATGACTGAATAGGCACCAAAACCACGGCCTTCTTTATATCCAGAGCTTGATTTCCTGAACCAGGACTCCACACAAACCACAAGCACAAATAGTGTGTTGATCTGCTTGACACCAAGCAGACAACATTGGCCACAAGCAGTCTACATTGCCATGGTGATGCCACCCTATGCAGGAGCCCCCATCATCCTACAATTCTCCCGTTTGAAGAACCCTCACAAAGCCAATCCCTCTTGGGAAGGCAGTTCTTGTCTCTTAGGATGCTACTAGCAACGAGGCATGCATCCTGCCTACTCTGGCTAACACAAGGTACGCCTCCTAAAGTGTACTCCACACTATCTAAATATATATCAAAACAATAAAACATCTTAATATAGGATTAGGGCCTGGATCGATAGACCAAAATGGGATGGTCAACCAAACCTGGGCTTAGGGCACTAGATCGACAGACTGAAAATCACATGGTCGACGGAAAACCCCTGATTTAGTAGGTCAAAAACCTACAGTCGATTGAACGAAGAATTCTGTCAACAACCAAAACTTCCAGAATGGTAGACTAAATGTCGACCGAAGTAGGTGTCAAGGGGAAAATCTACAGCAAAAATGGCATACCGAAATAGTTCAGTATGTCAAACCAAGCGACAATAGGGTACCCTGAAATGGAACCTAAAACCCAATCCTGCAAATCACCCACACAAACCATGCAAGCCATATATCAAAATGAAGATCTTGACGAGATCTTTCAATCGGGACAAGAATCACAGCGATCCATTGCCTGAGGCACAAGTAATCACCAAACAACCACATAGGGGCACTATACACCCTAAGTCATAAATCTGACCATAAATGGCCCACAAATGCTCAATAAATGCAATAAAATTTACTACAATTACGAGCACACTGTCATTCAACTAGGAATCAAATTAAAAACCAAAAGAAAGCCTACAGGTTGCGTACTTCCACTGAAGGGTTGACGACGACTAGCGACAAACGACGGAACACCTCCTCCTCCCCAACCACAAGCAACTCTTCTCCTCCTCCTCCTTGCGACGACGACACAACAATGGCAGCAGCGGTAGTCCCTCCTCCTTTCCATCTCTCTCTCTCTCTGCCCTCTCACTCATCTCTCCCTCACTCTCTCGTCTCCTCTCTCTCTCTCTCTCTCTCCTTCCTTAAGAAGGAAATGAAGAAGAAGAAGAGGAAGAAGGGGTGGGGCCTGGAAGACGAAAGAGAAAGGAAGGAAGGAAAGAAAGGAAGCTGCAAGTACGAAACCAAACCATGCGACCACTCCTCGCTCACGTGGCTTGCGCTAGCAAAGACCAACCACCTAAGTACGCCAACCAAACTTCATGGCCCAGAACAAACCCACAAAAATCCTACGAGGGCCAGCACAATACCCAAACTACACAACACCAATGGGCCCGAAACCTATAATCCAAGTTTAAGATACTATTGAAGACAAGTCTAACATTGGGCATTGGGGCCCTTAACGCCCAACACACCTGAATTCCACCTTAATTATTTAGCCAAAATACAACATCCAAATCTGGGTCGTTATATCAACTGCCACAACCTTCCAACTAATTCTCCAAAAAACAAAGACATCTTGGGGTGTAACAAAATAGACCAAATCCACTTTTTCTTACCAACTATCAAACCATTAGTATTGATAGTCTACCACAAACAATTGATTGTAAATCTCCCATCAATTGATGGCATCCAAATAAGCCTATCATTAGTGCTATGCCAATCAACATCAAGCTCCATTAAAACATGCCACATATTGAACATCCTCTCCTCAACTCCACCGACTTGGTCAACAAACAAGTCCTCGTTGTAAAAGACGTCTACAACCGTGGCATTTAGATCAGTAAAAGGAAGATGCTCCAAATGATTAAAAAGAATACCATTAGCATACCATTTGTCCATCCAGAATGAACTATCTCCTTTATTAATAAGCCAACATGATTGAGAAATAACCCATGGCATGATAGACATAAGAGACTTCCAATGAACAGAAGCAAAAGTAGGAGTTTGAGCATACCACCATCTCAGAGAAGTCTTATATTTTGTTGCACAGAAAATACTCCACAAGGATTCTTTAAGAAGAAGCTTCCAACAATTTTTTATTTTGAATAGAAGATGTACATCCGGAAATTTACGAATGCCTAACCCCATCTCGTTCAAAGATCTCATGCAATACTCCCAATTAACCCAATGATAAAGTTTTCTACCATCTTTATTGCCCCACAGAAAATTACAAATTACCGATCAATGTCATCCATCACATGACTAGGAATTTTTTAGATCGACAGAATGTGTATTGGAATGGACAAAAGCACACTTTTCACCAAGACTAATCTGCTAGCCATGTTCAAAAATTTGTAACTCCATCCATCAATGTGTTTCCAAATTTTCTAAACCAAAGGCTTGAAATAAATCCCCTAAAGACGCCCAACAACAATTAGTGCTCCTAAGTATATCAACAGCTAGGATCCCTTAGAAAAACCTATACGATGTTCCAATAATCCATTGCTATCAAACGATTGACGCTAGTAATAGCTACACTTGTTTCTCCCCATCCTTTGACTAGAAGAAGCCTCATATCTTTCAATAAAATCCACCAAATTTGACACTAAAGGACCATCTACTGTACAAAACAATAATGCATCATCTACAAAGAATAAATGAGTGGGAGCAAAACCTCTATCAAACGTGTGATATCTCTAGCATAGCCTAGGATTGAATAAAGAAGAAGTTCCTTGACTGAATACCTCCTGAGTAAGAATAAATAAGGTTGGAGATAGAGGATATCCTTGTTTTAGTCCTCTAAAAGATTTAAAAAAACCAGACTGCTTCCCATTGATAATAATAGTGAACCAGTTATTGGAAAATGTGTGGCCAAAATGATCCACAAACCTTTGTGAGAAGCCAAACTTTTGAAGCACCTTAAGCAAGAAAGACCACTCATCCTATCCTATGCTTTCAACATATCAAGCTTGAAGATGGCATTGCCTCCTATACATCTCTTGTCAATATCTACAATAAGTTCTTGAGCAAGCTGAATATGATCAAAAATATCTCTACCCTTCACAAATCCTGCTTGTTCCACACTAATTAACTAAGGAAGCCAAGAAACTAATCGATTATTTAGAATCTTAGAACATACCTTTTAAGCCACATTCCCAACACTAACTGGACAAAACTGAGCAAAACTAATGGGATTCTCCACCTTAAGAATCATGTAAATCATGGAGGCTATGATACTTTTGTGCATAAGATCCCCCATAAAAAAATACATGACTAAGGCAAATAAATCATCCTTAACTATGTCCCAAGTTGCTAAGAAGAAAGATAAATCATTCCTGTGTGTTTGGGCATTCTTCCTCAAGAGTTTGAATATCAACTCACATATGGGTGTAAGCTGTGCTATGAACCAACTAATATATTGTAATTGCCCCAACGATTCGTGTATTTCTTTTTGAGTGGCAGGGGGTGGCATGTCAATATGGCTTTGGCCTTGTGAGGATCCACTTCTATTCCTCTCTGGCTGATAATGTAACCCAGAAGCTTTCCAGAAGACACCTCGAATACACATTTGTTAGGGTTGAGATGGAGCTTATACTTCCTCAGGTGGTCAAACAACTTCCTTAGGCAAGAGAGGTGATCCTCGGGCTCTTTGGACTAAGCAATCATATCATCGACGTACACCTCAACTTCTTGGTGCATGAGATCGTGGAATAACACTGTCATGGCCCATTGATATGTCGTGCCTGCATTCTTTAGCCCAAATGACATTACTCTGTAGTAGAAGACTCCCCAAGGGGTAATGAAAGATGTCTTCTCCATGTCTTCTTCTGCCATTCTGATCTGGTTGTATCCTAAAAATCCGTCTATTAATGATAACATGTTATGCCCTGTTGTGTTGTCAACCAAAATATCAATGTGGGGAAGTGGGAAATCATTCGTAGGGCTCGCTTTCTTGAGTTCTCGATAGTCTATGCACATGCGAACCTGTCGATCTTTCTTTGGTACTGGCACCTCATTTGCGAGCCACTCAGGATAAAGAACGACCTTGAGGAAATTGACTTTATGCTGTTTCTTGATTTCCTCCTTAAGTTTCAACAGCCACTGAGGTCGCCATCTGTGAAGCTTCTTCTTGACTGACTTTGAATTTGGTTTTAGTGGTAATTTGTGTACTACCACCTCATTGTCTAGGCCAACCATGTCATCATAGCTCCATGCAAAAACATCCACATATTCTTTTAAGAAAGCTATAAGTTCTACCATTGCTTGTGGTGATAATTTGGCATTGATGTGTGTTTCTTTAACATTTTCTATCATGCCGATGTTGACAAGCTCTGTCTCTTCCTCCACATGTAGATTAGGCCCCTCTGGGTCATTGTCGTGAGGCTGAAATTCCGAAGCCGTATTATCATCCTTTTTTGTGTCTGCACCATATGCCTCGGTGACCTCATCTTCCTCTCCATAAGCAATGAGCTCCGACAGAATTTCTTGCTCGAAGGTTGGATCTATAATACCAACTGAGAGGATTTCTCCCAATTTCGTGCCTTGATGGTGCTTTATGACAATCACAGTGACTTTTGTATTCTTGTAATGGTACTATGCGACCTCTTTAGCAACTCGACTGTCTGGGCCAACTAAGGTCCTGAGGCTCCCAACATCTGAGGTTGATGCACCTTTATTTATATTTTTTGATTTTCAGATGTTTTTTGGGTTTTCTGGTTTTTTTTTATTTTTTTTGTATTTTCCATAATATTTACAAAAGTTGTTGCATGTTGGCAGTTGTCCTACTACTGACTAATGAGATTGCTGCCACTTATACTACTCCCTGAGCCTAGCTCAGATTTTTTTTTTGCTCCTCACCCCTGAGGTGAGGCTTAAGTTGCCAGTACAAGCTAGACCTGCCTCCCGGCTGACAGGAGATTAACTCCAATGGTCTAGCACACTATTTTCCTAACTCTTGAAGGACCATAATTGAAACTTGGTCCTGTGGTGGTACTGATGATTCTGGATGGGTTTCTGAAACAACTTTCTTCCCTTTCCTGACTCTGTTGTGCTCTATTTGGTCTTCCGCGAGCATTTCCAACTATTCTTGGAACAAAATATCCAAATCTCCAACTATGTCATCAGTCAAACTGCTCTTTGAGTCTATCTTCTGAACTGGGTCTTCAATTGCTGCTGCCTGACTCACTGCTGACTGTCCTGACTCTAACATAGTTGAACAATTCTGCAACTGCTCAGAAATCTGCTCAATGTCTTGCTTTGACTCTGACTGATCATTCTCTAGATATGACTCTTCTGGACAAATCCAAACTACTAGTGACTGTGGCATTGATATTGTAAGCGAACTCTGGTTTGGATCCAAAACGCCTACACTAGTGAAGTTAGACAAATCACGAGGAATGATCATCCTTGGGCACTTACCAGAGTAATGGAATCTCTTCCGCTGATACTGATGCTTATATCCCAATCCTTCGCGCTCTTTCCACTCTTCTACCTCGATCGACTCGGCGATTCCTTGGCCGTATCGCCCAAAGGGGGTTCCTTTCACGTATCCCCACTTGCGACAAGTTATCGACCATCAAATGGGGATCACTACGAACGGCCAAATGGCCGACATGCTCGAGGGCAAGAATGAAATTAATCGACTCAAACCAGTTGACACGGTACAAGAATATCAGAGGGTTTGGGCTCAAAGTGTACAGTTTGTGGAGCTACTGCAGAGACTGCCTCAACCTACTCCAGGTCTTCCACCATGACAACAACAACATTGTCGTCCCAGTAGAATTTTATCATACGATGAAAAGTTGAGGGAATGACTTGATGCTTGTAAAGCCAAGGGCGTCCAAGCAGGAGATTAAAGGAAGGTTCGATGTCAACGACGTAGAATTCTACATCGAAGCGGGCTAGACCAATCATCAAAGGAATGACCAGGATCTCGAGTGCATTGTGGTGCATATTATCGAAGGCCATCATCCCTTTCACAGCTAATATTATGTCTTCAGACTTGAATCCGATTGCACTTGCCATACTCAAGAGGCAGACATTTAAATATGCTCTGTTATCTACCAATGTGAGAGGGATGCGAAAGTTCCAGTATTGCGTAGTGATCAACAAGGGCGAATTATGATTGGTTACCAATGGTGGCAATTCCTGGCTCAAAAATGAGATCACTTGTGGCGCTACTATCATACCCACCATAGTTTCAAGGGTAGCTTTCTCAATGGTATGGGACACATGGGCAGCTTGGAAGACTATAAGGAAGGCCTCCTTATGCTCAGTTGCAGTGTGAATCAGCTCCCAAATCGAAATGTCAACTTTAACTTTCTTAAGCTAAGCGGTTATGTTTGCTGAAGGTTGGTTGTTTCTGGTGGGAACGAGTGGAGCCATTCTTGGTGCGGGGGGTCTTGGGGATTGAACTTGTAACTGGATAGGAGCTGGTGCTACGGGTGCTGGAGGTCTAGATGATTGAGCTTCCGACTGGATGGGGTTTGGTGTTGGATGATTATGTCTGGGTGTTGGTGGTCTGTACACCCTAACTGATCATGTTACCTTTGCATATATTTTTGTGGCGTAATTGTATGGAACACAATGCATGTCATGAGTAAGGGTGACAACAATCAATGACGGGCTACTAGATGTACTGGTATGGCTAGAGGATACGGAACTTGGTAGTTTCGGGGCATTGGTGACTGAATTGGTTCAGATTGTGGCCAAGCTTACAGACAAACTGGTGCAAGTGGTTGTGGATGTACGATAAGTGGTGCGATAGTGTACTCTGACTCAATGGTAGGATGAATCATATTGACTGTCTCCTCGGAATCCCTGAGGAAAGATCAATACAACTGGTGGGGAAAAAGGGGATGATACATCATGAATTAGATCGGTGGGACAAATAAAAGATGAGATAGAATCAAAAGGAAAGATGGAATTGACACCCGAGTTAACTAATGCTCCCAGGATTGAATGTTGTGGTAAAGGCTGCCTAACTATATTGGGTTGTGCTGGGGGTGCTTGTGTGGTTGCTGATGCAGGCACTAGGCCTTTCGCCTGCGTGCTAATCACAATGACCTTCTAGTCAATCAAATCCTGGATTGCATCCCTCAGTGTGAGGCAGTTATCCGTCGAGTGACCTACCACCCGATGGAAATTGCATAACACATTCGTATTATATCGTGTAGGAAGTGGACTTGGTGGCTGGCGAATCTCAAGCAGCCTCATAAGGGATGCAACTTTGGGGAAAACATGCTCAATGGCTCCACCAAAGGGGTATAGTGGCCCCTGTCATAGCGTTGTCGCTTCAGTTATGGATGTGTCAATGGCGGGCACATCCTAATAGATGAGGTAGGGTATACTAGAGTGGTAGTGTGAGTGATGTGTGTTGCATGAGGTGCTCCAGGTGTGGGTGTGGGTGCATAAACTACTTGGCGCTGTGGGGGCAGATGGACATTTAACGGTGTAGCAGGGGATCTGATGTAAGAGACTGTATTCTTAGAGAGATCCCGTCTCTTGGGTGGATTAGCATTATGGTTATTGTTGTTGTTATTACTACTGTTGGTGCCAGTATGTGAGGAAGTGGCCTATTTGGCAAATTTAGAGAGTGCTAGAAAACGACCGTCGTGTAGTGAACTCTCAACACGGACACCTGCCCAAAGTTGAAAATGTGGTACCTGGTTGTATACTGAGCAGAGCCCCAACTGCTGGCTGTGCTCCTTGGATCACTATCTCAATAAACTCCTCATCGGAGTGTCTATCATTGACCTGTGAAGCCAAGGATTGCCATCATCCGACATACTCCCCAAATGTTTCTTAGGGCCTTTGCTTAACTACGACCTAGTCCTTCTGCTTCGGGTCTAGGTCGAGGTTAAAGGAATACTGTTTGAGGAACGCCTGTGTGAGGTCGTCCCAAGTCTTGATGGTGGCCAAGTCAAGGGAAGTGAACCATTTCAACGTGGGCCTTGGAAGACTCTTCTAGAACAGGTAGATGAGCAACCTTTCGTCAGCTTGGAGCTGGGCAAGGTCTCCGTAATAGGCTTTAAGGTGTGAGATTGGGTAGCCTCTACCATTGTATTTCTCAAATTCTGAGACATGAAAGTTTGGAGGGAGAGTCACATCTGGGAAATAACAGAGGTCTCGGAAATGGTAGGAGTGGCAGTCCCCGCCCTGCACTTGTCGGAGTGTCTGCTCCAAGTTGTTTACCCTCACAAGGAGAGCGTCTGGAGCTACTGCAGTCATGGGTTGTGTAGTTGATGCGGGTGTCATGTACACCGTATGGGTCACCCCTAAAGGCTCCTCTGGATCCACCATTCCACTATCTGGTGCTACAGCAGGATGGGCAGTGTACCCGTGCATGGGTGCTGTGGGCTGAGGTACAAAAGATGAAGCTTGTGTCTAGTATAAGGGTGACGATAAGGTAGGGGGTGGTGCTATAGGAGGTGCAGAATGCGGGAGCAAGAGCTGCTGGACCGGAATGACCCTGAGAACTATACTTATGGCTAGCTGTGCTCCCACCAGCCTAGAAGGCTGGCCACTAGATAGTGGAGATGCATGCTGTGGTGGGTGTTGAGGCTGTGTTGCAGATTGTAATGCCGATGCCCCTATTGCCGGGGAGATGAGGGATGGCGACGGTTGTGAGGGTGGTGTGATGGGTGCAACCTGTGGTCCTAGGGTTGATTGCAAAGGCAACTCGGTAGTCGAGAAGGACAAACTTGAAAAGGGTTGGAGTGCCAGTGCCAATCCTTGCAACTGCCAGGCAAGGGCCGACATTTGTTGCAGCTGCATGGTCATGGGATCGTCACTTGTGGCTCCAAAAGATGGAGTCAGAAAAGGGGTAGACGAGTCAGGAAACAGAAAACCCAACTGTCCAAACTGGGGGGAAGCTAAAATAGAAACAACCCCAGTAGGTTGGGTGCCAAAAAACACATAGTCCTGAGAAGGAGTAGTGATAGGAGTCTGGGAAAGGGTCATGGGAACAGACTCAACAGTTGGGGCCTCAAAAGCAACAGATGACAAAGATGGCGGTCCCTAAGGTAGAGTGGCCATAGGGACACGGTACTGGGATGATGGAGCTCCTCCTGATGCTAAGTTAAAGGTGGAGGTAGTAGTGATGACAGGGATTGATACAAAGGAAGGATGGACTGAAACAGGGACCTCCTCTTGGACAACAAAGGAATGAGGATAGCTAGTTTGCTAGGCCATGGTGGATCACAAGTGGGTACGGATCAGACTACGATTGGGAACAAGAGGGTGAATCCTAAGACGAGCTATCATCAATAGTGACGAAGAATTCGAGAGATGTGGTCAAATATCGGGTCACACCAGGTGTTAGTGAAAGGAAACCTTGAGCTCTAGCTAAGGAATTCACACACTGACCGGTACTGTGGTGTTCAAAAATAGGAATCAGGTTAGAAAAAGATGCAATGCTTATAGTGGTATGAATATAGATGCATGAATGCTTCTAGTATGTGCTCTCTCATAATCTAGGGGTGTCCTAACAAGCCGTCTACTCTAGGCTTGCACAAGGGTAAATGGGTCACCGACTTAAGGTTATGAAGTAAAGGTTCCTGTTCTAAATCCTTGCTAAAGCTTAAGCAGTGAACGGGTGGTGTGTTCGGGGCCTCGTTCTCTGCTAAAGCAGTAGACTGTATCCTCGACTAACACCGACACAACGCTAGACAAGGGGGGACATATCGATATCTCATCCCACGTCAAAGCTATAGAATGAGAAATCGGGTAATGTCCTTTGCAAACTATATAGGTGGACTCAAGAGAGGAGAAGATGCATGTCCTATATGATGAATGCAAAATATGCTTTAAGTCTTTTACTTGTAAATTTATTAAACCTTGGGGGGAAAGTTTGCAATTTGTCACTAGTTTCTCCTTCTTTTCTTTTCTTTTTTATGTTTTTATTAACCAAAACGGGGAGGAAAACATGTCTCTAATCTCCTAATCATGGCAAATGCAAAAGGCAAAGAAAACATGCAAAGCAATCATCAATCAACAAACAAAGCATGCGCATGTTATGTGCAAAAATGGTGGCATAGCAAATGTGTAAAAAGAAACACCCACCATACAAAAGGCATGCACAAAAATGTAAGGAAGATACGGCTTGTGTTACAAAGGGACATCCAAAGCAAAGCATGGGGAACAAGTAAACAAGTGGAAAAGCCAGAGTAAACGGAAAACCCAAAACAAAAGTTGGGATTTGGTTTTCACCAGCATAGTCGCCAGTTCCTGTAACTATGCCGGTGACAGCCTTGTGCGTGGTGCGAAAGGCCAGATGTACGAGGGCCAGCGAAGTCACGGAAAAAAACGTTAAAGCAATGATAAAAATGCGGGAGTCGCCACCTAGTCTACTTCAAAATGGGAGATGAGGATAACCATTTTAAAACACTAAAATATGCAACAAACCAATGGAAAAGGTCAACATGAACCAAAAATTGGGTAAGGATCCCTGTTACGCACGGAGAAGGTATTTGGCACCCTCATGCGCCCGAGAAATCGGTCTTTCATGGCTTCTTCGTTTACTCATGTGGAAATGTTGGCTTTAGCCTATTTTTGTACGCCCAAGGGCGATATGCAATGGCATGCCACATGCAAGTTGTGCCTAGTGTTGTATCTAAAGCCAAATATAAGTAAAGTGGGGAATGGGTTGTGTCCTATTGTTCAGCTATGCTACCAGGGGTCTGAACCACGGAATGGTGCAAAAGGATTTCACTGACAAGAGCCAAAAAGGCCACTGATTCACAAGACCCAAGTAGTAAGCATCACTACTTTACTAGGTGCAAAACTAATGCAATCAGAGTTATTAGATAATAAGACTTTGCAAGCACGATCATGGTATATCTAGGAACAAACACCAAAAAAAATCAGAGCCCATGGTATTCAGGAGAACATGCAAACCATGATACAAAACCTACTGTTTGCATCCTGTGACCAGACTACTACGCCAGCCTGGTGCACCAGGATGGTGCACCAGTGATGTGTGCCAGTTTGGTGCACTTCAGGTACATTGTTTCGGACAGCACCACCTGGGCAGGATGCATGCAACCGATTATGCTAATGACTATTCTGGGGGCTAACCTGGATGCTAAGGGATGCAACCAAACTAATCAAAACACTCCTCTCTTTCTTTCCCTATCTTTGCACTTTTATGGGTTCTCCCAGATTGTTACAACCTGTGGTGGCTCTAGGGGTGCGTGGGAATGTCTTAAATGACTGAAAAATGTGGGAGGTCTACATGACATGTGAGTGGTGTGCCACAGCCCATACTCAGTGGTTGATAGCCTTATAGAGGCCTTGATCCACCATAGAAAGACCAAATAGTGCAAGCACTCTTACAAATAGCATACATGAATGATCATCAAGATAAGTAAATAGTGTAAGTGGTCAAACTGAACCGTAAATAACCAAGCCACAATCAAGTTCTTATCATGATATCTTATTAAAATCAGACTAGAGAAAAGAAAGACAAAGACATGAGGTAGGGAGGTACCTGAGGTGTTTCTCTCCTTTGGTGGCTCGAGGTGTCTCCTTCTCGCTGCTTTGGACACGGCTAAGGATGCTCAGGGATGCAGGAGATGCTCTAGAGGTTAGTGCATTGGTTGCTAAGAGAGATTAAAGTGTGGTGTGTGCACAACTTTTAAAGGAAATGGAAAACGTTGAAACATGGATACCAAAGGGCGTGAAGGCCAAGAGACCCTCGTAGGCTTGTACAGGAATGTCAAAATAGGTGAGGACCCTTGTGTCCATTCGCATATGAAGGTTACAAGTGGGGCGAATGAACAGCCAATAGCCAATGCCTTGAAACATGGTTGTGTGCCAGCATGGTGCACCACATAGGTGTGCCATAATGGTGTGCCACATTGGTGCTCCATTATGGTGCCCACATTGGTGCTCCAGAATAATGCTCTCCACTTCGCAGCCTTGATTATCGACTAGACCATGGGCTTGCTTTTGTAGCTTTGTGTGATGATCTCGAGCTAATCAAAATGTCAGATAGGACTTGGATGTGGTTAGGCCTTCCGTGTCCAAAGCAACATCCTTCTGGAGAGTTTGCCTATGAGCTGCCTCAAAATTGGGGTGTCTACACTCACAGGAGAGCAGTTGAGGCTATGTTTTGTTTGTAGTTTCTAGACCTTTGATTTCCATGCCACTATTGGGCACAGTGTTTCTTAAGTTTTAAAAGATATTTAATGATTTTTAAAATGGTTTTCCAAAAAGAGAGTTTTGGAAAGAGAAAAGTACATATTTGAAAATGATTTTGGAAAGAGTTTTCCGATACTTTCTGTGTGCTTTGGGGGCCAAGATACATAAGGCTAAGGCTCGTTGGGTATTGGAGCTATGACACTCCTCGACTGTCATTTCGAGGCTAGGGTTATGGTCTATGGGTTGAGGTGCTTCATGGCATGACGGAGAGGTATGACAATCCTGTTGTCGCTATGAGCAGTGAGGCTTGGGTGTTGTCGGGTGTGAAGGTATGAGACTCCATCCTGAGCATCATGTGTAGGGCGCTGTAGGGAGGCATACCCTGTAGTGGCTAGTGCAAGTGGGACGTGCATCCTGTAATTGGTAGCATCTTGAGAGACAGAACTTCCTTCTTCGGAGGGATTGGCTTTGTGAGAGTTCTCCAAGTGGAAGAATCGCAACACGACATGGCTCCTGCACAGGGTGGCACATCGTGGCAGTGCAGACGTCATGGTCACTCGTCGGTTGACTGCTTGTGGCCAATGTTGTCTGCTTGGCACCGAGTAGTTTGACACACTGTTTGTGCTTGTGTTTGTACGAAGTTATGGTTTTGGAAATTAGGCTCTGGGCCTAGAGGAGGTTGTGGTTTTGGAGCCTATTGAAATATAGTGTTTTGGGAGTAGTGGCTCCATGGTTTGGGAGCAGAGGCTCCATGGCTTGGTGTTATGCTTGGGTCCAAAGGAGACCATGTTGTGCAAAGCAGAAGCTCTGTTGTTGTACTTTGGTGTGGCTTTTGGGCTTGACTTGGCAAGAGTGGCCATCTCGAGCGTGCATAAAAGATTTTGAAAGAACATGCACATGGTTTTGAAAAAGAAAAGAAAAGAATGGTTTTTAAAGGCATGGTTTTGTGATTTTGTGGCCTATCGGGTGGTAGCAGACTGCCTGGTTTAGCGTTGCGGCATCCGAGAGAGATGCCAGTGCTTATGTGTTGGACGTTGGTAGACTGCCCTTTTAGTTTGGCGACATCTAGGTGTGATGCCTATGCTTGGTTTCCCTTGGCATAGGTTGTCGAGTTGTAAGTGGGATGCATGCTCAGTGACCGTCGAGTGGTTACTCACGTGTGCTTTGTTTTTTTATTTTTGCAGTTGCAGGATAGTAGCTTTTGGTTGCTAGTACATATAGGAGGAATCATGCCACCACACAGCAGAGATCCAAGTGAGTGTTAGTTTAGTTTTATTTCTATTGTTTAGTGGCTTTATTTTACTGTTGATTGTACTTAGCTTTAGTTGTATTATTTGTGTAATTGTTGGTTAACAATAAAGATAAAACAAATAATTAAATGGAAATTTGTAGCTAGGTTTAGTGGTAGCGACTTGGGGGTCGTTATAGATCCTCTCGAAATCATGAACAACTTACTCCTCATCCTCCATGAAGTCATAGATTGACAAAGTTGTTTACTAGAAATCCTCATGAAATCTCTCTCTAATTTGATGATTTCCCAATATATGTCTATGTATTAAGTGAGAAGCATGTCCCTCTTTATATAAACGAGATAAAATGATTATCTCTCTAAATTCAAATAGGATCAAATTTACAATGATCAATATCTTTTTGAAAGAAAACTATAGTGATTCACATTCCTAACTATTTTTGAAATTCAAAATCAAACTAGTGTTACTACCACGAGGCGACTGTGTTGACAGCCATGTGGTGTCTACTCTGTACCAGATGCTAACATGCAAAATGCAAAGTATGCTATGGAAGAGCCACACATGGAGCTTTCGACTTTAAGAAGCATATAACTAAATGTGGAAATTAACATTGATTTGGTAGTATGCATGGGATTTCATAACATATAACTAAATCTCAATTATTTTTTCAACAACTATTTGGAAATTAACTAATCGAGATAAATGAAAGCAATATAAATGAATATATATAATTAATAGAAAAATATATCAACAAAATTACTTATTTTTTGCAATTTTGCAAGTGTAATCCATTAGTATAGGTAGATGTATATATGTAAACAAGAATGTTTTGCCAAGTCAAGGATTGTTTATGAGTAGTGTGTGTGGAAAGTGAAGTTGTGTGTGGTTGTGAAACCCAATCAGTACGATTCGTTGAAAAAATAGATGATGCCCCTCACTCATAGCACTCTTTTGGTCCATTTGGCAAGACTTTTGGATAGCTTTTGAGCATGTAGCTTCTCACGAAAGTGGAAATGGTTCAACAGCTCCACCAAATAACCTCAAGCAACACTAAGCCTCTCAAAATAACATAGATTTTGGAACACTGATTCCTTTACAAACCAAGACGTAGGAGATTGGCTACTTCCATCTAGATGTGATTGTTGGTAAAAAAAAATTTCATTTGCCCTCCTATAATTGATGTTATTACTTAAATAATCCATTCATATTTACAAAATTTGCCACCGATTAACCTAATATCTCCCTCCCCCAAAGCCGCTAAGCTCCTCTCCTTTTCTCTTACTCTCCTCACCAATGGCGACGATGAGTCACCCACGACAACGACAACTATGGTAGGTGTTCGACGGTTGCGGCTTGGTGTGTCACCTCCTTTCCACTTCTTCTGCTCTCCTCCTCTCTTCTCCTGCTCTCCTTCTCACCTCCTCATGTACAATAGCTATGTTATTCTCCTACTCTCCTCCTCTCTTCTCCTACTCTCTTCCTCACCTCCTCTCATACAATATCTAGGTTACTCTCTTGCTCGCCTCTATAGATATCCCATTTTCGCATTTTCAAGAGTTAATTAAGGATAAGAAACTTTGAGGTGTCCTAAATCACATTACTAAGGATATTTAACATATATTCTAGATATTCCATAATTTATTTAAGAACATTTACTTTTCATGATTCAAGGTTGTTAGCTATGGTAGAGCTAAAACATTTAAACTACTAGCAAGTTTGAATATCTTGAATATTTTTTAAATTTGAGTGTATTACTGTGGCAAAGCTAACACTCTCATTCTACTGAAACTAGTGGCAAGTTTGAGTAACTTAAACATTATTTAATGTAAGTTTATTAACTGTGGAAGAGTTAATACTCTTATTGTATTCAAATTAGTTGTAGATTTGAGTATGCTAATGTTAAAGAACATGTTTTTATCATTTTATGGAATTTTTGAAGTTTTCTGGACTTTTAATACATCTTTTTTTTATATTAATATAAAAGATAGGAGAAAAACTACAAAAACATCTAGTTGTAGCCTGTTAGAGTGGCACCAACCTTTAAATTATTGTGCAAATATTGAAAAAATTAGGGAAAAACATGCAAAAAATCAGTTGTTGCTACCAAGTGTGGTGACTAATTTCGTTGCGACTAAAATAGATGACTTAGTTGTCATTCAGAAAGGCAACAAACTTAGTTGCCACTACGACAGACAACAACCTTCATTTATTGTTTTCTCTATACTTTTATGATCTCTCACATGATATTGTCATCCTCGGTCTTAATATATTATATGGGATTTTTATAAAGTGTTTTAATATTTTTTTCCATAATAATTAATATTTCTATTATTTTCTTAGTACTTAAGTATATGATATATCATATAAACTTTTAAAAATAACAACTAATTGAGGAAAATTCTAGATGAGTGGATGATGTTAATTTTAAAATGATATTGTGGATGTATTTTTGGTGGTGTGTTGATGTAGATGTCGACGTGTCCATTTACATTGACACCTTTTGTGATTACCACTTGTCCTTTGATTTTACTGATTAACAAGATGCCTTATAAGAGTATGGTTGATGTGGTGGATGTGGATTCTCGATTTACTAGGTTGGCAGTAAGATGTTGCCGAGTGGCTTCCTTGTACTATGTATTCTTCTTCCCTTCAAAACAAAAAGAAAAACAACAAGAAATTCTAGATTAGCGTAGGTGTAGTCAACAATACAAAAATTAACAACAAATAACATGAATAAATGAAATAAAATACCGACCAGGGATTGTTTCCGCATGCATATGCCATAGGCTATTTAATAACATGTAGTGATTTATGTAAAAATGAAATTATCAATGGAAACAATGCTCCTTTTACCCTGGTGCTCTTTGGAGTAGATGGAGGAAATGAAGACATAGACAGAGCTCCAGAGGTGCGCTTTGACTGACGGTTAGAATGATCTCTTGTAGATCTAGGATATCTCATATGGAGTTGGACTTGGAGGAGGGGCTATAGCTCTCTCTCTCAGAGTGTCTCTCTTAGGATTTCTCTCCTAGGGTTTCAAGGTGGTTATTTAGGGTTTTTAATGTGCCTCCCCTCAAATTCTTAACTTAGCCTAGGGGGTCTACTTATAGAGTTTGGGAGCACCAGATCTCCTCAATGATGAGTGGGAGATCAAGGACAACGATTAATCTCGTTTAAAAATGGGAAAACATCTTGCTTAGATGTTGTCACCGATACAACTGGCAACAGAATCTCTGCGTTGCCACCTACAAAGATGACAAGGCTGTAGATTCTGATTTTGCCGCACGCAGTGAATCACTTATCGAAAGGTCATGAAATCTATCATGTCAGTTAGTCATCGAGTTTACTGACATCGAATAATTAAAAAGGAAAATTCTTGAAAATTAAGATCCCAAAACATCTTCTTACGAATCTATTAACAAATAACGACCAAATCCGTTATTGAAATTATTTTCGTAATGGAAAGTGTAGACACCCCGATTTTGAGGTAACCCAGAGATGAGTATCCTTATGTTGCTTTGGATGTGATTAGCCCTTAAACCAAGCCCCAAACCTATTAGCTAGCCAGAAGCCCAATTTGCAAAATTTGTTAGCTAGGTTGGCGCACCAAGTAGGCGCACCAACCAGGCACACCAACTAGGCGCACTTCACTGGCTCACCAAGCAGGCGCCCAGCCGTTTCCAGGCTGCGGCTGCAGACCTTCCATCTTCCGGGCTGTTACTCTTGCAAACAAATGTGCCAATGAATATTCGAGGCTTTTCGTTTGCAAGTCTCTTTGTTTCTCATGAGTTACCTGTCCATAGATCCCTACAAAAGGACCTCCATAGTAGCCATTCCAAGTCACCTTTGTTGGGAGAGAATTCTGGTGCTGAAATCTGAGAAACAGATCTACACTGAGAAAGCTTTTTGCATGAGTTCCTCCTTCCACCCAACAACCTATATTTGTGTTCTGGAGCTCTTCCTTGCATCCTAAAGCACCCTTGGTCCTTCCAAAGCAACAAGGATCATCTTATTTCTGGTATTTCAAGGAGGAAACATCATAAGAGGTAGGCTTTCTACCACCTCCTTTTCTTTTGAATGTCATCCTTAAAATGTGATATGACATGCTTAAAAATTCATGATATGTGATGTTTTACTCTATAATTCATGAAATCTTATATTAAAAATGTTTGCTAGCCTCATGCTAAATAATCTCCATGTTATCTTCTTTTTATCTAACATAAGCTTGCATGTTATTATCCTTTATCATGTTTTCTTTGCATA
>JAMKQA010051529.1:0-25588 GCA_024699735.1 Posidonia australis | reverse complement strand
TGCATGATTTATTTCATGTTTTGGTTTTCCTTGTCTTCCATAATAGATTAGGTGGCGACTCCATTTGTTTTGTGTTTTTCGACGTGATTTTGCCGACCGATTTCGCATTCATTTGCGGAATCTCCTCGCCAGCATGGTTACAGTATTACATGGAAAACAGAATCCTGCAATGAAAAAGAATGAATTGGAAATGGTTTTGAAAAGAAAACTTAAAGAGTTTTGAAAATGAAACACTAATAATGTGTTAAGGAACCACGAGGGTTGGTGTCGACAACGTGGTAGGAGTATGAGGCTCCAATGAAACCAGTTGCTGGACATGACTGTTGTTGCCGAGCTTGAGACGGTGTAGGCTGAGCCTAGGTCATTGAATCTAGTAGTTCGGGTCACCGAACTCATGACGTTGTAGGCTGAGCCTAGGTTATTAAACCTAGTTGTTCGGGTCACCAACGGTGTAGGTTTAGCCTGGGTCATTGTACCTAGTTGTTCAAGCCACCGATGGGGCGTCAGACAAAGGCGTATCCCCGTGCATATATGAAAAAGATTGAGGCCGGTTGGCTGGAGCAGTGGCATCCCGCACGAGGAATTTCACCGCAGCAGTGCATGGAGGTAGGGGAAATGATGTCCTTGCCTACTGCTTGTGTGCCAGGTTACTCCTGATCAAGGTAACATCAGTAAAGAAAAGTGGAAATGTATAAGAAAAAGAATGTGATTTGAGAAATGAAAAGAAATGTGGTTTGGCTAGGATTGGACTTATGAATGGTCCTAGAATCCTAGAAATGAATAAGAATTATGATTTTAACCAGTTACCAGCCAATGTTTGAGGTTTTGGTTTGAGCCCGAGAGGCATCGTGTTTTAGGCTAGATCTGGTCAAAAATATGAGTTTTGAAAGTATTTTGGTTTTGGATGAAATCCCAAGTATTGAAAAAGGGCATGTTTTGGAAAATGATATCAAATGTTTTCAAAAGAAAATGCAAAATGTGTGTTTCTGAAAGAGAATATGATTTGGAATAAATTTCCAAACGTTTTGAAAAGAAAAGAAAGATGGGTTTTGAAAAGAGTTTGGATTTGGGATTAAATTCCCAAGTGATTTCAAACAAAGCGAAAAAGAGAATGATGTTTTAAAAAGGAAAAATGGATTTTCAAAAGAAAACCAAGCTTTGAAAATTAAAAAGCTGAGTTTTATAGTTTTCCAGAGATTTTGTGGTTTGTGTGTTTGGGGCACGTACTGGGTGACTTAGATGTCACTCACGCGTGCTTGTTTGGTTTTCAGGTGCAGTCGAGTTCCAGCGCCGGCGTCGGAGCTTCCAGCCGCACATTGTTTCCTCTAGGTGAGCCTTAGTTACAGTTATTTAATATTAGTGTAATTTTACTTATTGTAAATGATTTAGATGATGTGCCCTAGTTCGAGGCGTTACAGAGTGGTATCAGAGCTAAGGTTACACCTAGTGCACTGACTTGGTGATGTCCGGTCTAGTGGCTCCTTAGGACTGCACAATAGAGAGTCGTGCACCTAAATTTTGGATTGTTGTGTTTTGTTGTGTTGGCAAAAAGATGTCTCGTAGAGGTCGCAGTCATGGCAAGGCCTCTGTACCCAACTCCGAGAAGGGAGACAGTAGTGCATGGAGGGGTATGAGACGAGAATTTGGCGAGATGATGCGGTGTTTCGCCTAATCCTTTGGCAATAGTAGCAAGGATGAGGCGAAGGGAGACTCGTGGATCAAGCAGTTCCGCCAGCTTGGCGCGCCAACTTTTGATGGGCACGACACACTAGAGGAGTGTGAGGCTTGGTTCCTGGAGGTGGAGAAGATCCTAGAGGGGATCGAGTGTCTAGCGGAGAAGTGGGTCCAGATCGCAGCATTCTAGCTCAACGGTGCTGCAGATCAGTGGTGGAAGACAGTGCGCCGCACCAAATTTCCGAATGTGGACCTAATGATGATCTCTTGGGAAGAATTCTAAGAGGTATTCTGTGAGAGGTTTTTCCCTAACCATGAGAGGGGTAAGTTGGACAGAGAATTCAGGAACCTGAAGCAAGGGAGCCAGACCATGCCAGAGTATGAGTCGTCCTTCCTTTGGCTAGAGTAGTTCTCTCAGGCTGTAATTTTTGAGAAGAACGGAGCCAAGAGGTTCATGGAAGGACTGAACCCTGTGCTGAGATCCAGAGTTATTAGCTTCAAATGCCAGACCTTAATGGATGCTGTTGAGCTTGCAAGCTGCTACGAGGATGATCGTAGGCCGTTCTAGGAGAAGTATCCCAGGAAGGAAAAGGGGAGGAAGCCTGTCTCTCAACCCTCCATTTCTTGACCGTCAGTGACTGGAGCACCATGTTCTGGGAGTTCTGGCAGCTCTGGGAAAGAGCCGAAGCAACGACCTACATCTGGTAGAGAAGAGAGTATAGGTTTCAGCCACACAGGGTCCAAGAGTGGCCCACAGGTGGGACCGTGCCATGTCTGTGGCAAGAAGGGGCATGTAGTGGCGCAGTGTTGGCACAGGCAAAGGAACTTAGATAGTGTAGTATGTTACAACTACGGGAAGTCTGGGCATTACCAAAAGGACTTTCCTAGTCGATGCGCCACGTCAGCCTACCAAGGGGAGAGTGTTCTCCACTGTTGCCCCAGATGCTGGTCCATCTGGAGATGTGGTAGAAGGTGAGAACTAGTACGGCTGTGTGAGTTAAGTCTTGTCCTGTAATAATAGATCCTATGTGTACTTAACACTATTTCTTATTACGATTATGGTTATGGTGTGTTGATTATAGAATCTTTTCTAGTGGCTGACTGGATGGCCCGAGTCTTGTTCGACTCTAGGAGTTCATTTTCTTTTGTCTCCAAGTCATTTGCCTTTGAGATTGGGACTAGGCTAGCAAGGTTGGCATTCCACCAAGATGTAGTCACTCCATTGGGAGAGCACAGCCTAGCGTGGAGATATTTGAGACCGGTTGATGTTCAGCTGGGGGACAGGAATTTTCAAGCCAGTTTGATCCTGATGGACATGCAGGATTATTATGTTATCCAGGGAATGGATTGGCTGGCACAACATTCAGCCGTAATAGATTGTGCCAAGAGGAGAGTTCTGGCAAAGTGTCTAGGCCAAGGCTGGTGTATGGTTCAGGGCACCAGGTCGGGTGAGCCCAAAAACGTGATTTCTGCTCTTAAGGCCTACCATCATCTGGCAAGAGGTAGTGTGGGCTATTTGGCCTGTGTGACAGTTTTTACTTCACCTATGATCAAGATTCAGGACTTACCGATGGTGAGGGACTATCTCGATGTTTTTTAGAGGAATTGCTTGGAATGCCACTACACAGGGAAGTGGAGTTTGTGATTGATTTGGTGCCAGGATCAGGTTCTATTTCCAAGGCTCCATACAAGATGGCACCTACTGAGTTATGAGAGCTCCAGAATCAGCTGTAGAAATTGATGGATAAGGGATTCATCTGTCCTAGTGTATCGCCTTGGGGAGCACCAGTTCTATTTGTTAAGAAGAAGGATGGTTCACATCAGCTTTGTATAGACTACTGTATGTTGAACCAGATCATAGTCATGAACAAGTATCCATTGCCTAGGATCGACGATTTGTTCGACCAGTTGTAGGGAGCATCGGTGTTTTCCAAGATAGATCTGAGATCCGAATACCATTAGTTGAGGATCAGTGAGCCAAATGTGCAGAAGATAGCCTTTCGTACCCGTTATGGTCATTATGAGTTTTTGGTTATGCCATTCAAGTTGACAAATGCTCCGGTTGCTTTCATAGACCTGATGAATAGGGTGTTCAGGCCCTATTTGGATCAATTTGTGGTCATCTTCATGGATGATGTTCTGGTGTATTCTCCGAATATTCAAACTCACCAAAGGCATTTGGGGATTGTACTGGAGACGCTGAGGCAACAACAGCTTTATGCCATGTTCTCCAAGTGTGACTTTTGGCTGGAAGAGGTGTCCTTCCTCGTTCACATTATTTCAGGAGAAGGCATCAAGGTAGATCCAGCCAAAGTGGAAGTTGTGAGTAGTTAGGCCAGATCGAAGACAGTAACTGAGATTAGATGTTTTCTCGACCTGGCAAGATATTATAGGAGATTCATCTAAGATTTCTCCAAGATTGCTGCACCTTTGACCAGACTGACTAGAAAGGAAGTGCACTTTGGCTAGGATTGGCTGTGCGAGGAGAGCTTCAATGAATTGAAGGCTCACCTGGTATCAGTCCTACTTTTGACTTTACCCTTTGGAAGTGGCATTTTCACGATCTACAGTGATGCCTGTGGAACAAGTTTAGGGTGTGTGCTGATGCAGCATGGTAGGGTGGTGGCATATGCCTCACGCCAGCTGAAAGATCATGAGAAGAATTATCCCACCCATGATTTAGAAATGACAATTGTTGTGTTCGCCTTGAAGATTTGGAGGCATTATTTATCTGACGAACAGTTTGAGGTGTACACATATCATAAGAGTCTGAAGTACATCTTTACTCAGAAGGATTTGAACCTGAGACAGAGGCGCTGGGTGGAGTATATTAAGGATTATGATTTCAATTTGTCGTACCACCTAGAGAAGGCAAATGTCGTTGCAGACGCTCTGAGTAGACACACTCATGTCATGGCTAGTCTGATGAACCATGAATGGAAATTGTTAGAGGGACTAGTGGAGTGCAGGCCACAGAGACAGTCTCAGGGACCTACTAGAGGAGTGTTGGCTAATTTGTCTGTTCGCCTGAGGATGATCGAGGCGATTGTCACAGCTTAGCAATATGATTCTTTTGTGTCAGATATCTGGAGGAAGCTGGAAGCTGGTAATGCTCCTCATTTTTCAGTTGGGGTAGACAGTGGATTGAGATATGATTTAAGATTATATGTGCCTCAAATAAAGGAAATCAAGAACAGTTTGTTGGATAAAGCTCATCGCTCTAGATACACCATCCATCCAGGAAGCACGAAAATGCATAAAGACCTGAAGAGGAATTTCTGGTGGCCTGGGATGAAGAGAGAGATTGCTGAGTATGTGGTGAAGTGTGCAACCTACCAGATGGTGAAGATATAGCACCATAAGCTCAGAGGGACTTTGCAACCTCTAGACGTTCCAATGTGGAAATGATAAAATGTGTCGATGGACTTTGTGATGGGTTTACCACGAACCCGAAGAAAGAATGGCATAGTTTAGGTGATAGTAGATCGCCTTATGAAATCAACACATTTCTTGCTAATGAGGGTGAATCTTCCTTTGGCAAAACTGGTAGAGTTGTATGTGGCTGAGATTGTGAGATTGCATGGTTTCCCAGTGTCTATTGTGTCTGACAGAGACACGAAGTTTACATCGAGATTCTGAGGAGCTCTACAAGAGGCTTTTGGGACGGTGCTGAATTTTAGCACTGCCTTTTCCCCCCAGATGGATGGCCAAATAGAGAAGACCATCCAGACACTAGAGGACATGCTGAGGGCCTATGCCTAGGACTTTGGTGGTAGCAGGGATGATCACTTACCTCTGATTGAGTTTTCATATAATAACAGTTACCACGACAGTATTGGTATGACACCATATGAGGCATTGTATGGTAGACCCTACAGGACACCCACTTGCTGGAGTGAGGTGGGTGAGAGACAGTTAGTTGGGCCCAAAATCGTACAGTAGTACGAGGGGAAGGTGGATCTGATCAGGAAGAGGTTGTTGTTTGCCCAAAGCTGGTAGAAGAGCTATGCGGATGGGAGGCAGAGACCTCTGGAATTCGAGGCAGGAGACTTCATTTTCCTGAAGGTATCACCAACCAAAGGTGTGATGCGGTTCAGTAAGAGAGGCAAGCTGAGCCCATGATATATCGAACCGTGCTAGATTACCAAGAGAGTTGGTGAGGTGGCATACAGACAAGATCTACCTCCAAAGTTAGCGGGTGTGCACAACACCTTCCATGTATTTATGTTGAGGAAGTGCTTGGCCGATGCGTCCCAAGTGATACCAGTGCAGCTAGAGGAGCTGCGAGAGGACCTGTCTATGGTTGAAAATCCAGTGCAGATACTTGACAGAAAAGAGCAAGTCCTCAAGAAAAAATTGATCCCATTTGTGTTAGTACAGTGGCAACACCATGGTACAGAGGAGGCTACCAGGGAGCACGAGGTGGACATCTAGAGACAATACCCCTACTTATTTTATTAGAGCTAAATTTCGAGGACAAAATTCTTTTAAGGGGGTAGGATGTGACATCTGGGCCTGATTATCCATTTTTACTTGTAAACCATGTAACTAATTGTAATAATGTATAAATGGTTTATTAATGGATAATTTGTTGTTTTGTGGATGTGTGAGCTTGGGGTTGGCTTTCTGTGGACCAGCATCTAGTTTGGGACCAATGTGGGGTCCAATTTGAGGATGCACAATTGCCTCAGTTTACGTGCCTATCTTTTCCTCTTTTCTTCCCTTCCTTTTTCTCTCTCACACTCTCTCTTTTCAATCCCCATGGGCATACATCTTCTTCTTCTTCTTCCTCCTCTCCCCCACCCACACCCATGCCACCAGCGACACTAGCCCGTGCCTCCCTGTCCCCTCCGACGGGATGGATGGCCGACGTCTTGTGGGAGGAGGAGGAGATAAAGAGGAGAGGAGATTGAGTGCTGGAGGAGGCTGTGAAGAGGGAGACAAGCTGGGAAGAAGAGAAAGAGGAAGAGGGTGCATCCGCTGGGGCCGAGGAGCGTCCGCTGGAGACGAGCTGTTAGTCCTTTCCCTTTGTTGTGTGTTCCCTTGAAAATGGATTAAATGCATGAAATAGAGATAAAATGCATGAAAAATTGTAGAAAAATAGGTGGAATGATGGAAATGTGATAAATAACATGAATGTGTAAAGATCAAGCTAAGTTGTATGAATTTCGTGGGTTTTTGGTTGGAAATGCCATAAGTGTTTTAAGGTTTAACTCTGAGCATGTTCTCTTTGAGAATTTATATCTCAATGTATGGTTAATAGATTGATGAATGGTTTAAGGGGTTTTGAATTAGACTCAAGGGTCTACACTCCATGATTTATTCGTATTTTATGATGAGTGTTTTGGGGGTCCACCGTAGGCTCCCAATTCTAGTGAACTCAAGGTTTGAAACAGGGGAAGTGCCCTGGTTTTGGGAGATTCGGCATGCTGAACTGAATTCAGCATATCAAATATCTATTAGATTAAGCCAGGATACCTGGCTTTGGTAGGCCGAAATCATTCGGTTGACCGAATCTGGGATTTTCAGTATACCGAACCAGGGGTTTTGGTATACCGAACTTGAAATTTAGTCTGCTGATTTTGCCTTAGCCCTGATATATAAATGTGATAACAAAATGAAAATGGAAAGGTTTTAATGGACTATAAGCATGTGTTAATGATGTTTTCCCCATGCAAATGGCATGGAGGAATATAGAACCCAAATAAGTGGATTTGGGTATGGTTTTGGGGTTTTAAACCCTATAAATGAATAAAATGGTTGATTATGTGTGGTTTTGGGCATGAAACCTAATTTATGATTTTTATAGCATGGTTTTTCATGAATTGAGTTGGGACCCCTGAAGAGCATCAAGTATTGCACGGAAAACAGATTCGTACAATGAAATAGAATGAAATGAAAATTGTTTTGAAAAGAAAAGTTTAAAGAGTTTTGAAAATGAAACACTAATAATGTGTTAAGTAACCACGGGGGTTGGTGTCGACAACATGGTAGGAGTAGGAGGCTCCAATGAAACCAGTTGCCAGACACGACTTTAGTTGCCGAGCTTGAGACAGTGTAGGCTAAGCCTGGGTGGTGGAACCGAGTTGTTCGGGTCACCGAGCTCGTGACAGTGTAGGCTGAGGTTATTGAACCTAGTTGTTCGGGTCACCAACGGTGTAGGCTTAGCCTGGGTTGTTGTACCTAGCTGTTCGGGTCACCGATGGGCGGTCAGACAAAGACGTATCCCTATGCTTATATGAAAAAGGTTGAGGCCGGTTGGCCAAGGCGGTGGCATCATGCACGGGGAATTTCACCGCAGCAGTGCAGGGAGGTTGGAGAAATGATGCCCTCGCCTATACTTGTGTGCCTGGTTACCCCTAGCCAAGGTAACATCAGTAAAGAAAAGTGGAAATGTATAAGAAAAAGAATGTGATTTGAGAAATAAAAAGAAATGTGATTTGGCTAGGATTGGACATATGAATGGTCCTAGAATCCTAGAAATGAATAAGAATTATGCTTTTAAGCAGTTACTAGCCAATGTTCGAGGTTTTGGTTTGAGCCCTGAGAGGCATCGTGTTTTAGGCTGGATTTGGTCAGAGATATGAGTTTTGAAAGTGATTTTAGTTTTGGGAAGAAATCCCAAGTTTTGAAAAAGGGCATGTTTTGGAAAATTATGTGCAAATGTTTTCAAAAGAAAATGCAAAATGTGTGTTTCTGAAAGAGAATATGATTTGGAATAAATTTCCAAACATTTTGAAAAGAAAAGAAAGATGAGTTTTGAAAAGAGTTTGGATTTGGGATTAAATCCCAAGTGATTTCAAACAAAGCGAAAAAGAGAAAGATGCTTTAAAAAGGAAAAATGGATTTTCAAAAGAAAACCAAGCTTTGAAAATTAAAAAGCTGAGTTTTATAGTTTTCCATAGATTTTGTGGTTTGTGTGTTTGAGATGCGTACTGGGTGACTTAGATGTCACTCACGCATGATGTTTGGTTTTCAGGTGCAGTCGAGTTCCGGTACCGGCGTCGGAGCTTCTAGCCACACATTGTTTCCTGGTGGTGAACCTTAGTTACAGTTATTTAATTTTACTGTAATTAGTGTAATTTTGCTTATGATACTATGATTTAGATGACGTGCCTGGGTTCCGGGTGTTACACTGAGCAACACTATCATCATCCACCCAACCATAGCCAAGCACCCATAACACTTACCCTTTCACGTAGAACCACCCAAGCCTTACACCATCCTATCAGACATCTCTAGAGCACATCCACATAGCCACTATGGATGTAGGATTTCGGAGGAGGAAACATTGTTTCTTCGGTTTCGTCATGTCGTGGGCCTCGCTTGTTTCCCTTTATTTTATATCCAATTCCTCCACTCCATGGATGTTGAACTAGTGTGATCGCCACTCTCGGCTTGCTTTCGTTGGCCCTTGAGATACCTTGGAGAGATGTTGTGATTGCGGGTTCAACTACCTTAGGATGATGCTAGCATCGCCTAAGGGTGCTCGTGCAAATGAGTTTGCTCTTCTTCTTCTTTCCCTTGCAAAACAATGTTAAAATAAAAAATATGGATTAATATAGTGTAGTAAGTGGCTCAAAAAAATAAATTACAAGCATGAAAATGAAAGAAAACAATACTTACCCAAGGGGTTTTATCCCCCCGGTTGTAACTAAATGTATATGCCTAACTATAATATGTAACTATGAAATGAAAATGCAAAATGCAAAATGAAAACCCCCTTTGGTTTATGATGAGTGTGTAGGATGGAAGACGCCGGTGTGAAGTGGTCAGATTCAGTAGAAGACTTAAACTCAAAACTTCTCCAATTTCTTTCCCTCAGATTTTTCTCCTATTCTGGGTTAGTATCGATGTGTATGGATTCCCAAAAATTCTCCACTTTCACCCTCCTTAATTCTCCACCCTCTCAAAAATTCTCACCTCCTAAATTCTCATCTCCAAAATTCCCATCCCTCCTAGTCAATCTCTATTGGCCCTCCTTTTTTTTGTCCCGTCCTATCGTCCCCCTCAAAGGCTGGGGCTGCCCCTCTATTTATAGGGGGATGAGGGAACCTTAAAAGGAAGAATGATCCAAACTTGGCAAGAATGTACAACTACCATCAAATTTTTCTAAATCAAAAGTGCTATATGCCATGAATCTGGCGTTCAATGTAAGACGCCCAGAACTGGGCATTCTACGCACTTCCGATGTCAGCTACCAGATAGGAGCTTTTAATCCTCAATTAATGACTAATTAAGATCTAATTAACCCCTATTTATGCAATCACGCAATTAGGGGAGGCCTAAACAAGGTAAGGATTCAAAAGATGAAATTTTACAAAATAAGGAAAGAAAGATGACATGGAGGGCCTGGGACACAGGTGTAGAACGCCATAAAAGAGGCATTAACGTAGAACACCCAGAAACAAGACACCCTCCTTCAACAAACTTTCCAAATTTGGCTCAAAGGCTTGATATCCGAAATTGGAGGCAATGATAGGTAGCCTTATCCAACGAGAAAGGCAAGTATCCTCGTTGGATATGGAAGGATTATCAAGTCTTGAAAAGGAAAAAAGGCCAGAATGAAAAGCGAATCCTCAGGAAGTTGTAGAACACCCAATATCCGTTCAAAGTAGGACGTCCGAACATGGGCGTTCAATGTAAAACGCCCATTTGTCAACGTTCTATACTAGGAATAGGCACAAAAGGTGACATACTCAGGAATGGAGGTCTTAAGCCCTATGTAAATGCGATGCTACTCTATGAGGGACTAGGGAGTGTCAAAATGGGATATCTACAGATTGCCCCTCCTTGAAGATGGTTTCGGCACAAAAGTGTCTTCAAGGTATGATGATATTCTTGTGTGACACGACCTAGGAAAGTGGAGAAAGGGGTGCATCCTCAGGCGTGACCGGAAGAGGTGAAAGAAAAGAGTCACAATCTCAAGCGTAACTTGGAGATCAAAAGGAACGGCATATCCCTAGGCATAACCCAAGGGAGCAGACGCGACCTCAAGTGTAACCTAGAAGCCAAACTGAAAAACTCAATCTTGGACGTAACCCGAGGGGCCAAAACACGACCTCAGGTGTAACCTATAGGCCAAACTGAAAGAGCACATCCTTGGGAATAACCCAAGGGACAAACATGACCTCAGGTGTAACCTGCAGGCCAAACTGAAAGGACTCATCCTTGGGCATAACCCAAGGGGTCAAACACGACCTTAGGTGTAACCTGCAAGCCAAACTAAAATAGCACATCCTTGGGTGTAACCCAAGGGGCAAACATGACCTCAAGCGTAACCTATAGGCCAAATTAAAAAGACTTATCCTTGGGCATAACCCAAGGGGCAAACACGACCTTAAGCGTAACCTGGAGGCCAAACTGAAAGGACTCATCCTTAGGCGTAACCCAAGGGGCAAACTTGACCGTAGGCGTAACCTGCAAGCCAAACTAAAAGACTCATCCTTGGGCATAACCCAAGGGACAAAACATGACCTCAGGCGTAACCTACAACCAAAATGTTGGGCGTAACCCAGATGTCAAACTAGAAAATCAAAACCTTTGGCACAATCTAGAGGTCAAATTAGAAGATCAAAACCTTGGGCGTAACCTAGAGGTTAAATTGGGAGATCAAAACGTTGGGCGTAACCCAGAGGTCAAACTGAACGATCAAAACCTTGGGCGTAATCCAAAGGTCAAATTGGAAGATTAGAACCTTGGGCGTAACCTAGAGGTCAAACTGGAAGATCAAAACCTTGGGCGTAGCTTAGAGGTCTAATTGGAAGATCAAAACCTTAGGCATAACCCAGAGGTCAAACTGGATGATCAAAACCTTAGGCGTAACCCAGAGGTCAAAATGGAAGATCAGAACCTTGGGTGTAACCTAGAGGTCAAACTGGAAGATCAAAACCTTAGACGTAACCAAGAGGTCAAGTGGAAAGGGCGTGAGATAATCAACACAAGGGTAAGGAAAGTCAGGAGAAAAGAGTGGAGAGGATGGAGGGATTGGAGGGGGCTAACTCTAACGACCACTCAAAATGCAATATGATGCAATGTGATGTTTTTTTGTATGAATACATGCTGACAGGAATGCAAGGTGGATGGCTTTGACATGCAATGCATGACCCCAAATAATGAGGTTCCTCCATCACAACCTACTTTGATTTGTATACCAGGATGGGTCAGGAATTTGACTCACCATTTGAAGTGGACTGACATATGAATTGCAATTTGTCATAGTCTAGTGCCTTTTTCATTGAATGTAGCCTACACTCTCTACGGGGACCTTTCTACTATCACACCCAAATTAGCGATCTTGAGGTCCATGATGCTCCCAAATGTTGGGCAAGGGGGGTTGACCTCATTCTAGCTAGTTGCACTGGCTTTTGATTTTTCCTGCTTCTTTTGCTTATTGTCTTTGTTAAATGGCTAACATCTGGCGTTCTACACCTTGAAATATTTCCATAAGTTCTTGGGACATTGTATGCCTCTAGCTTGGTGTTTAACATTGAACGCTTGAGAGTGGGCATTCAACACTTCGAGTCAGACTACTATCCTACTTTTCCTGTAACTGTTGATTGGAGAGGTAATCTTTGATTGGATCTAACTTCCTACCATCTTTGGAATATCGATCCCTATATAAACCTTCCTTTGCTTGTTTCTTGAACTCACCACAGCTCTTTGTCTTTATTTTTGTTATTAAGGCATGCCTTATCGTCTTCATGGAGTTGGGTGATATTTGTTGTCATGCCTTCAAGGTGGCCAATTTTTCATTCTTTTTGATAATGGGCAACTTCAACTGGAGACAATCCCTGGTCACCTTATGAATCTTTTTGCAAGTGGGAAGTTATGTCTTCATTTGTTTAAATGCTTTTTTGTTTCACTTTTCCATTGCCTCTTTTTTCTCTTCACCTCTTTCTTTTTTATATTTATCACATTTTGCTTTTCTTTTTTTTATTCTAAATAGCCCTTTGCTTCCCCTAATGATGACCTTGACAGTAAGATTTTCCAACTCGATTGGGTGCACTCTTTTTGTTCTTAGGCACTGAAGAAGTACCGAGAACGTATGGAAGAAGCAGGCTTTCGTCAAGCTCTCTAAATGCCTCGTCGACCCTTCGATTGGAAGGCCCTTTTTGCACTCTGTGCATTGTGGAATCCTCTCACCCACACCTTTTTCACCTCTTCTAGGGAGCTCAACATCCTTTTGGAGGAGGTAAGTTTTTTGTTAGGCCTTCGTCTAGCTGATTCCTTTGTCTATTCTCGGGATACGTATCTTTTGCCCATCAGGGTTGTGGAATCTTTCTCTCACTTGAAGCATATTTTTGGCTCCATAACAATTCCTGAGGACTTGGTGTTGGACGATTGTAAAAATCTAGCCCCTCTCTGGAAGTTCTTCTCCAAACAAAAGGAACACATCCGCCCTGAAGACACTTGCTTGGAGTGTGTATTTATTCTGATTGGTGGGTTAGTGCTTTCTCCAAATGGGAATCTTACTATCAATGCATATCACGTCGAAATCATGTGCTTGAGCGTTTCGAATCCAAAAAAAGCTTGAGCCCATCCATATTGGCTTTCACTATCTGAGGTTTATCAAGTTCTTGTGGTGGCAAACCATCTTTTGGGTCGGTCACCCTTCCTTGTCTTGAGGTGGCTAGATGAACACATCCTCCTGCATGTGTTTGATGCTGACCTTCCACTAGGAGAGTACATCTGCCGCATCTCCACATGTAAGGTGAAGCCGCAAATGGATCTTTTCAATCAACTTTTAGTGTTTTCAGTCCTATATGATCCCGAGTATTTCTTGACCTTGATAAGGGCAACTGAGTTTGTGCGTTATAACCCTTAGCGTTACTTCCTCATGTTGGGCACTCCTCCTGCCATTCCCCCACCGCCACGCTTCTCGAACATGCTTCTTCCACATGAAAGGGGTTCCCTAGGGGATATCATCCAAGTGTACATCCGTGATGGTGTTTGGGACGGGAAACGACGGGACTAGGTCTTCTCTTCCCAGGAGGACAAGAGTGCAGACAGTGATGCCATCTCTTTTGCAACTTACGAGGTCAATTATGAGGGTGTAAAACCCAAGTCCTGTATTAAGCCTACCAAGAAGCAAAGGGTGTAACAATTAGTCTATAATCTTCTTTATTAATAAAAAGGCATTTCTTTAATATTGTATTTTGTGCAAAATTTTGAATGGATATGAGTGAGGCAAAATTAATGGCTCCTTGTGTTATAAGTGTTGAACGTCAATTCTTCACCATTTTATGCTTGGGCATGTTGTATGCCAATGAGATGATGTTTAACACTTTGACTCCCTACGATTGTTGAATGCCAATGCCCAAGTATTGGCAATTAACTATTTGGCCTTGCGTTAAATGCCGCAATTTGGGCGTTCAACGTTGAAATGCTTAAAACCAGGTGTGCTATGCGTCGGGGCTTCACTTCGTCTTCCTCCTTCCTGGTTTCTTCTTTGACGGCAACGAACGGTGCTCCAGTAGTGCTTCCTGTGACAGTAATGTGAAGGTGGTGGCTCTGGTGGTGGTAATGCGAGGTCTGTGGTGGCGTGGGTGCGGTGGTAACAACGTGAGGGTGGTGGCGATGAGGTCTGCACCCCCTTCTTCCTTCTCCTCCTCCCCCTTCTTCCTATGGCTAAACCATGTTGACCCTTTGTAGGTTGAATGTGATGATTTAGGAAGGTCTACATGAGGCCCAGGAAAATGGCATGGCAGGAGGATTGGTCGTCGACCTCCAGTGTGCCCAGGCCGACTTCGCTAGTGGCTTTAGAGGTGGCTGAGGCGGTGGGGCCGAGAACTGTGGCTATGGTTGAGCCTTAGGCGAAGGTGGCAGCTCCTAGTGCTCCTATGACGACCGAGGAGGCTATCGAGGTAGCTTTAGAGTGTTTGTCTCCTATGAAGGAGACTCCCGATGCTCCTATGGATACTAACGACTCTAGCAGCTCCAATATAGAGTTGTTTGCTCTATTAGGCAATCATTCCGAGGAGACGACTTTAGAGGAGCTAGTTCCCAAGGCAGGTCCCACTATTGCTTCTACTTGTACTCCTGCTTCTCCAGCCCTTGCTCCGATGGCTTTTGGCGAGGATGATGCATGGTAGCAGAACATCCTCGACTTCGTTCGTCAGGAGGCGGTGGGAGGCGACGCAACACCTCCAAACTTTGCACGGGCCCACATTCCTTGCGAGAAGGTCGAATTGTCGGGCTGCATCCCATGTTGAGTTCACAACTGCTACCTTGGTGGCCAAAGGACAAGTAACCACTTTTTTGAATTTCTTTTGGTCTTTTATTTCCTTATATATCTATATATATATATATATATATATATATATTTGACGATCTTGCTCCTTTTTACGATGTATGTTTGTCTTTTCCTTTGTAGAGTCGTGCTCCAACTAGGGTATGCTACTACTAGGGGCAAGCCCATAGATGTTACTAGATGCTGGCGCCTTTTCAGCAAGAGCGCCTTGCCTAGATGGGATTTGGGCAGTTCCTATCCATCTCTGACATTCCACTCCGTTCGATGTTTGTAGAGTCTATTGCAGAGCGTTATAGTTATCGGACTTGCTCCATTGTGACGAGGGTTGATGACTTTGTTCTTTCTCTAGAGGATATGGTTCGCCTGACTGGGTTACATGTGACGGGGCAGTCGGTGACTGGTATGGTACGTCCTGACTATACTACCATGATAAGGGAGTTAGTGGGTAGCCAGGTAGTCATGTTCAGCCCTTGCCTGTTTGGGATTGCTTTTGCTATCCATCGAGTCAAGGACTCATACGAGACAACAACAGAGCCTGGGGTCAACGCAGACCAACAGCTCTGGGCTTTTCTACTTGTGTTGTTCGGGGAGGTGCTCTTTTCTTATGCCATCGCGAAGCTTTCGGCTGTCTTCCTCCCATTGCTTGCTGACCTGGACTGAGTGGGAGAGTATGCATGGGTTGTAGCTAGCCTTGCTCACTTGTATTCCACACTTTTCCACTTCATCAATGGCAATTCTCGCCAGTTAGGTGGGAATTTGCCCTTTCTTCAGGTAATTTTACCACTTCTAGTTGCTTTTATGTTATATTTTTTGACGTAATTGCTTGGTTGGTAATTGCAGATGTGGGCATGGGACCACTTTGCTTTTTTACAACCCACACTACCTCTCGTTCGCCCCATCGGTGTGCCTTTTCGATGTGGTCTCATCTGGGCTAATGCTGAACAAGATTCAGAGTCTGTGGAGGACAACTGCTACGTTGGTCGCCTCCTTTTTGAGCTCGTAGTTCCAACACAAGTGCTTTTCCTACTTTATTCGCTTGGCCTTCTTTGAATATGTAGTGGATCTGATGCCTCCCTTGTTCTTTCCAGGTGACATGGTGTCCTTATGCTCAGGGAAAGCACGACGACGTCTCGAAGATTGTCTGGGATAAAGCCATTTTTGACAGAGATGCTTGGATCCACCGTTAGAACCACTGTCACTTCCAACAGATTAGCAAAGCATTGTGCCAGCTGGGGCGTCGACAAATACAACCTCAGGCAACTCCCTCTTGAGTTTGGCATGAGGCTCAAGGCAAGGGATGCTAGGCTAGCCATTGGGTCGATGTTTACAATCTACAGCTCTTGGACTGGGCTCATCATGGCTCACCTACTTCGAGGGATGCCACTACTGAGGATGAGGCGGCATGGGCTGAGTGAATGGATACCGAGTTCTCTGCTTTAATGATCTTCCATAGGTCCCACTTTCTTGGGTGTTCAGACCTTCCTATGGGGGACAAGGATCCCACCAAGGCTGTGATGTCTCGAGTTGAGTTGCTGGTTGCTGTGCAGTCACATCGCTCCCACATGGAGATTACGGTGAGTCTTTTAATTTCATTAGTAGCCTTATTAGTTCTTTACTTACTGACTCAATTCTTCTTTTTTTTCCATAGCTGAAAGCTACTGATGAGCAGGCTCAGTGTGAGCGTAGTTTGACCCCACAACTGACTTGTAACACCCGTAAAATTCATTTTGTAATTATTTACATTTTATGAATTTTATTCATGGACGGGTGTTACTGTTCTAAGGCCCGTTGTGCAGTTCTGTGCTTTTGGGCTCGGGCCTCATGGGCTAGCTTCTGTTTGTGTGTCCCTGTGCGTGGTTTGGCACTGTGCATTGTGGCACTGTGTGTGTGGGGCTCGGGTGTGGGTCTGTATGGGGCCCTAGTGTGGGTCCCTGTGGGGCCCGCATATGTGGGCTGTTGGTTGTGGCTGGTGGTTGGGCAGAGTGGTTGATTGCTCACGCGGTGTGCCGGTGGCTAAGACGCGTAGGTGGCAACGTTCTCAGCTACTGCGGGCGTAGGCTTTATAAGCCGCACAACTCTCCTCCTTCGCCATCGCCGTCTTCTCCTTCCTTCTTCATCCTTTCCCTTCCTCCTCAGCGCCGCAACTCTCCTCCTCCCCCACCTTCTTTCTCTTCCTCCCCACTTTTTCTTCTCCTTCCTTCTCCTTTCCCCTCCTCCTTTCCACTCTCCCCTGTTTCCCCTTCTCCGGCATCGAGAGAGAGAGAGATAAAGAGAGGTCGAGGGAGTGAAGCAGAGGGCTGTGGTTGCTCGGAGTGGTGCGTAGAGCTTGCGTGGCGTGCTTCCGTGGTCGTGGTGAGGCCGTGGTCGCCGGAGTTCACCGGAGTAGGCCAAGAATCGCCGGAAGCGTTTTTCATGTACGTATCTCCACCTCGTGTAATAGAGAGCATGAAATTGGTAGAAAATGCTAGGATTGCATGGAATCTAGGTAAATTTACTTTCCTAGAATTTATTGTGATTTATTGAGAATATATGGTGAATTTATTGGCATTTCTGATGGTTGGTGCGTTTTGGGTCATTTTGAGCCTTCTATCTTTCCGATTTTATATCTTGATGCATGGTGAATAGATTTTAGTTTTTTTTATTGAGTTATGGAGTAGACTTGAGGGTTTACACCATATGTTTTATGCATGATTTTTGGTGTTTGTTTAGGGGGTCCGATCAAAGGTCCCAGTTGGGGCGATTTCAGATGATAGGGTTTGGGCCGCTTTCTGGTTTCACAGAAGTCAGCATACCAAATCATGGGATTTCGGTATACCAATTCCGCTCTGCATACCGTTTTTCTGTCAGTTTAGGTCCTCTTATCGGGTTTCAGTCATCCGTTTTTGAACGGTATACCAAATTTGGCCTGAGTATTGACCATTGACCTGATTTGGTCGACTGATCCAGATCGGCCTACCGAACCAGGGGTTTTCGGCATACCGAACCTGTTTTCGGCATGCCGATTCTGGGCCCAAATGAGTTTGCAAAGGTGATTTCCAATGACATTCTGGATTTCTATGTTTTGTCCCTATGAGATGGGATTGTGGGCTATCAGTGGTGGTCTCCTAGGACACCTGATGCGCCGTTTTGCTAAGGTTTTGGAAGAATTTTCAAAAGATATGAAAATGGTTTGGAAATGGATTTCAAGGAAATAATTGTCCTGTTTTGGAAAATGTTTTCCTAGTTTTCTATGTGTGGGCCGACATAGTGTGGGACCGTGTTGTCGGGACAAGGGAATGGTACAACATTCTCGGGCCGTCGGGCACGACTCCCTGGTTGAGGTCGGGGGCCGAGATACTTGAGGCTGAGGGGCGTCGGCACTTGGAGGTATGAGACTCCTTAACTGTCGTCTCAAGGCTAGGGTTATGGTCGGCGGGTTGAGGTTTCTTTTGGCATGACGGGGAGGTATGATACTCCTACTTCGCTGTGAGCACTGAGGATCGGGTGTCGTCGGGTGTGGAGTTATGGCACTCCCTCCTGAGCACCGTGTGTGGAGGACGTCGTGAGGAGGTGTACCCTGTGATGGCCAGTGTGGGTGGGACACGTGCCCCGTAGTTGGTAGCGTCCTGAGAGACAGGACAGCCTTCCCAGGGAGGGGTTGGCTTTGTCAGAGTTTTCCAAGAGGGAGAATCGCGAGACGACGCGGCTCCTGCACATGGGTGGCACGTCATGGCATTGTAGATGCCGTTGGTGGCTCTTCGATGGACTGCTTGTGGCCAGAGTTAGGTTGTCTGGCACCGGGCTTCCCGACTCACTGTGTGTGGTTTTGGCCATTGAAGGCCATTGCTTGTGGCTTTGGGCTAATAGAGCCCTGGTTTGTGGTTTTGGCTGGTGTGGACCTAATTTATGAGGTTTTGAGAAAATGTTTTGCGAAAGAAATTTAAAAGGAAAATAGATTATAGTTTTGTTTTCTGCGGTTTTTGTGGGGTGCGTACTGGGTGACTTTGGTCACTCATGCGTTTTCCTTGTGGTTTTGGTTTGCAGGTGCAGACATGCGATTGGCTTAGCGTAGTGCATATAGATTGGAGTCCCCTAGCCGCACACACAAGTTCCTGGTAGTTTGATAGTTACTGTTTAGCTTTAAATTTCCTGTAATTTAATTTTTTTTAAATTATTGTGGAAAATTTGGGGCGTGACATGACTAGTTTGAGGGAGGAGCTTGAGCTACTTCGTGCCTCCGCTTCTTAGGTTAAGTTTGCAATTATTGTTTGATAATTCTTGCAAACTATTCTGACTTCTCCTTTGGTCTCTTTCTATAGCCTTCGACCAACACTCCTCCTCCTAGTCATTCAAAGGAGATCTCCCATCTCCAAGATAAGGTATAACTGTGTATTTTTGTTGTATAATGATTCTATTCTTCTAGGTGCTAATGACATGTCTTGTAGATCACTTATTTGGAGAACAAGTTGAAGGAGCAAGCAAGGACTTTATCTTCGCCAACTCGGTGGGCAAGGTTAAGGAGTTGGCAGGTACCATTGCTTCCCTGGTGTCTCAAATCTAGGAGCTAGAGCAGCAGGTTCGGGCGACAACCAAGGACTTGGGCTCTGCTTGCCAACTTGCTGAGGAAAGGGCCGCTGAGATCTCCAGGTTGTCAATGCAACCACAGGCCCCTACAGCGGTTGACCTATCTTCGATGGTGGACGAGCTTAGGTGGGAGTTGGCAAGAGCCTAGAGGGTAACCTTGTATTAATTTTGTGTCTTCTACCATATATGCTGTGCTAATTGCTTATCTGTCTTATCTTTACATGCTTTGAGAGCGAACGAGGACATCATGGCTCAGCTCGAGGGTGAGGTGAGGCACTATAGGCGTCATGCCTTAGAGGGTAGTGTCGAGTCTGGTCGCTCAATTCCCCCTCCGCCATTCATTGAGCCGAGGTCTCATTTCGGTAGCCATCGATCTCGAGCTGTTTCCTGAGCTCCTTTGGGTGCCTCAGTTTGTAGTCTCCACAACCTCTTGCGATCCCTCCATCAGCTCCAAAGGGTGAGGGCGAGAGTGCCCTTTAGCTTCTTTTTTCTTCTTTTTCCTATCCTTGTACTTCAAGAGTATGCCCCAATGATTTTGTGGAACAATGATATTTTTTTGAATGGATATACTTTCTTCACACTTAGCAAACTTGTCAAATATTTCTTTTAAATTGCATTTTTCAAAGTTTCAAATGAACTAAAATAACCAATAAATAAGGGGAATACCCCAAAATACTGGCCTTTAATTCAAATTAACTCACAACAAGCTCATTCACGTGTAATAATGTATAAATGACAAGGCTATAATGATTGATTTCACTTGTAGGCTTTAACTTGGGTTATAGAGGCTGTTGTCACCTAAATGAGTTGTTGATTTAATGAAAGCTATGACAGGTGATTGTGGGATGTTCGGAAGTCCAAAAAATATGAAACGAACGCCCACACGTGAGCTTTAACTTGTGGAAGGCTCTAAAGTTGGTAGAAGTAATTTTTGAAATTCACACAGTGTTTTTGGGGGAGGCACAACCAAACTCAGGCTGATATGAAACTAGCTAGTGTTGTATGCCACTACTGGGGTGTTCAACATTGTACGCCTACGATCATGCGTACAATGTTGAAATTGCATTAAGGTGTTATATGCCAATTTTTTTGCATTTAATGTCTGTAGTGAGTGTTGAACACCAAATACTACCTGTTCAACATTATACGCCTTAGTGTGGGCGTTCAACACCTCAAGGACAGGATCCTTTCTTTCCCTTCCAGTTCTTGACTGATTTTTTGTAATGGCCCATAATTGTCTTGATTGGCACCTGAGGAGACCTTCGACGCCCCCATCCCATGGCTATAAAATACTGGTTTGTCCCTCTTTCAATCCCCACATTGAATTTTTAGCTTTCCATGCCTTCCACCTCTTCTTGTTCTTGCTTTCTTTGCTGATTCAAGCTTTGTTCTTATAGTCACTCCTTTGATCCCGAATGTGCCCATGTACAACAACAGAGAGCGTCCAGTGGTTCCTCTTGAAGAGATTCCTAGGCATATGATGTCCCATATCAAGGTAGGCACGGTACGTTCATTCATTTTTTATTTTGTTTTACTCCTCCCTCTTTTTTCTTGGTGCATTTCGTTTGTCTTTTGCTTCCACAACCCTTCTCTTTTTGCAAGGACTTTTTAACTTCACGAAAATGCCTTGCTTCAACAATGAATTCCTTTACGACTCCCCATGGGTGCAGGAGTTTCATCTATGGGTACAAGATAAACGCCATGTTCTTGCACGTACATGTTTTGGAAGGCTTTTGGACCTATTGGGCACTACTTTGGACTAGCCTCTGATTCACGCCCTGTGTGCATTCTGGCACCTAGAGACTCATACTTTCTTCCTTGAGGGGTGTGAGATGACGATTTTGTTGGAGGAGGTTGCCGGATTGCTGGGCATGTGTGACATAGGATGGGCTTGGCTAGGTGTTGATTTTCCATTACCATACAGTGTGGCTAACATGAAGAAGGTTCTTGCTCATGTTTTCGTGGCTTCGCCTACTTATCCTCTACTCAGGGGTCGTCGGCTCAGCCTAGCTCATCTCTTTTACAATTTCCTCTAGGTTCAAGATTCTACCTCAGAGGACCAGCTTCATGCGTGCATGCATCTAATGATTAGGGGTCTAGCACTATTCGCTTCCAAGGATTTCACTTTGGATGTATACCATGCGGAGTTTCATTCGGGGCTGACAAAACATTTATGGCTTTCTCCTTCAGTGGCTACCCTTGTGGCTACATATATGGGATTGACTAACGTGGCCACCGATGATGATTTCATGGGTTCTCCTTTCCTCCTTGCAGAGTGGCTTCATATCCATTTTCCAAATGTGGGTCTTTCGAAGATGAACTTCATAGAGGAGAGGGTTTATTTGCTATCATCAGCTCCCATCAGCCTTTACACCTGGGAGTCACCCTTCGAGCGTAAACACCAAGCCAGAGGCCTTCCAGTGGAGCTTGAATTGATCAGGCCGACTCACCTCATGGTGTACAACCCACATCACTGCTTCGAGATGGTAGGGCACTAGGAAGTAGTATCGCCTCCCCTAAGCCGTGTCCCTCGTATCCAGGTCCATGAGTGTGGCTCAATGATTGACACCACCATAGTTTACTACATCTGGGCACTTTGGATACCATGAACCGCCACAACAACTCTAATGGGTCCTGTTTCACACCCTTGACTTGCTCATTGCTTCAAGAGGATGACCACTGGACTTGGTACTCCAAGCTACTGCCAAAGTCGAAAGAGTGGGTGGAGGAGTCCAGGGAACTGAGGAAGAAGAGAAGAAGATCAAACAATTTGATCAGAAATTTTTTTTTCAAAAGTTTTATGTATTTTTTTGCTCTTTAAAGTTTTGGAACTCCTCATAGTTGTAATAATTTTCTTTTAAATTCAATAAAGGATCCAACATTTATTTCTTAGCCTCTACATGTGTATTGAACTGTGATCGATGAAGAAACACTTCCCTGTAAATTTTGCCACTGATCTAGGGCTCTTTTGATAGGATTCAACAGTCTAAGTCACTGGTAAATCGTAAATTGCCTGATCTAGGTCATTTAACATCTCCAATTCTGCAATCGTCACTTGGGTGTGTTGAACGTCACTTACTGGGCATTTTACATAGAATGGCATAGATTAGTCGTATAACACTTGTAGACATTGAACGACACAATTTAGGCGCTTTTTGTAAAACACTTGAGCTTTGGTGTATAACTCCTGTCTTTGCACATCTTTAACAAACTTATTAGGCCCTCTAGGGTGCTTTTTTCCCTTCTCCCTGAGAATGTAAAGGTATGTAAATGCCAAAAACAACAATCATAAATGAAACGTAATGTAGGATAATAAGTCATGGCCTCAGCTTGATTGTCTTATGAGTGGATGGTATGCCTATCGTAGGCGAACACCAAGCGACCAACTTGAGTAGGAATGGTCAAATCGAGGTCTTAGATTTTCGCATCATAGGCCTTGGATTGTTATTAGTTTCTTTGCTGCCTTCTTTCTTTTCTCCTCTTTTTCATTTTCATCTTTTTTGTTCACACTTGCCAAGAATCAATGGTCTCACCCCCAGTTTATGTGTTTGACCAATAGATATTTATTCTTGATGGACTGAATCATTTCTTTTGGATGCACTTACCTCTTTTCTGCACTTTCTAAGTTTTGGCTTTGGACATCTATCCAATTACAACTTACTAAGATTTATGCTAGAATAACATGTCAGACGGTAGGAAGGTTTGTGGACTTGTTATTCATGAACCAAAGGGGGAACTCATTGAATGCTCACCTCCGTCTCAGTATTGGACCCTTGATCCCCTTTTCCCACAAAGTGTTTGTGAAGTGAGGCTAAGGACAAGGTTCCTAATTTTTGGGAGATAGCTAGTTCGCAAGCTCGGGCAATCTACAGTCCTTAAGTGCATGTCAACGGTAGTACCTTTTGAGGTGCAGTGCATTCCAAGGGTGTTCAAGCCTAGTGCCATCCTCTTTGGCCAAACGATAGGCGTTGTCCAAATATGCCTCAATCACCAGTTATGGTCCATCCTAGTTTGGTCTCAGCTTCCCATGCTTGTGTGTTAGGATTTCTTTAAGCACCCAATCACCAATGTTAGATTTTCGATCAATTACTTTCTTTTTGTAAGCCCTCGCAAGTCGTTCTTGGTAGAGGCGTGCATGCTCAACGGCTTGCAATCACTTCTCATCTAGTAGGTCTAACTGTAAACTCAATAACTGCCTCTTATCCTCAACAGTGATTTCATTGTCAAGTTGGACTCTTGATAAGGGGACCATGATTTCAAATGGGACCACTGTCTCTACATCATAAGTAAGCGTGAACGGGGTTTGGCCCATGGGCATTCTTATGGAAGTACGGTAAGCCCATATGGCATTAATTAATTTATCAGTCCAATTAAGTCCCTTGGTGCCTTCTACCGTTTTCTTAAGGATTCGAATTAACATTTTATTAGTAGCTTTTGCTTGCCCATTACCTTGAGGGTAGTATGGCGATGAATGATGCAACTCCATTTTGAACTTCTTACATAGCTTTCTGAAGTCTTGTGAAGTGAAGATCGCAGCATTGTCCACTATGAACTTTTTCAAGATCCTAAATCTTGAGAGGATGTTCTTCCAAATGAACTTGCATAAGCTCGAGGCTTTGATCTCGGTGAATGCTTTTATTTCAACCCATTTGGTGAAGTATTTGGTAGCAGTCAATATGAACTTATTCTATTTTTCTATATTGAAGGGACCAATCACATCAAATGCCCACATAGCGAACGACCATGGTGTCAGTGCGTGTATCTTATCAGCATGAATTTGGCATTGCTTGCACCTTTTCACCTTCATTGCACAATCAGCTTCCATGGTTGGCCAATAATATCCTCTTCATAATATCATCTTGGCCATGAATTGAGCGTTAATGTGCCCGCTGTATATCCCTTCATGTATTTCATTGAGGATGATCTTGACCTCTTCATATGTAACACAACGAAGCTCTCTTCCACTAAAAGACTTTATGAACAGAACGTGAGCTCTCATGAAGTATCTGGTTGCCATCCTTCTTACTGCCTCTTTGTCTTGTGAAGTTGTGTACTCAGGAAAAGACCAATTCTAGATATAGTTTTGGATGTCAAAAAACCATTGGTTTCCATCTTATTCGATATTGTAGCAAACCCATGAGGAAAAGACCTATTTGATAGTTTTGTGATTTTCTTTGCTGTTTCATATTTCATTATTCCTTTATTTCATGTGAGTTTCTTCGCAATTTTTGCATACATCATGCACATCCATCTAGTCATGACTTGACATTCATATTAGCTTGACTAGAGCACAATATAAGCTTAGCAAGCATTCATTCAACTTTTAGCAAGCGAATCGGACTAGAAACATCGAGTTTCTCAGGCACACGGGGGTGCCTAACACCTTCCCGGTGCGTAACTGTAATCCTTACCCATCCTCTGGTTTGTAGACATCCAGCCATTTTATTTGCATCACATGCATTCATCTTTTTGTGGTTTGTTTGTGGTTTTCCCCATCTTTCCCTTAAAAGACTTGGTGGTAACTCCGACTTCTTATCTTATCTTATCTGACACCTTCACCATCCTAGCATGGCTACAACCTCCTCCCTCTGGTGCAACTCCCCTCCAGATTCCCGAGCTGGCATGGTCACAAGGTCCCATTTTAGGGTGCCCTGTAGTCATGCAATTCGGCATGCCAAATTATTTCGGTATGCCATTTCTGTTGCAAATTGTCCCCTTGACCCTTGGTTCGGTTGACTGAATTCGTTCAGTCTACAGTTCTGGAAGACCTAGGTGTTGACAGAATTCTAGGTTCGGTCGATCAAACATTTCCAGTCTACAAAATAGGAGGTTTTCGATCGACCGAGTGGTTTTTCAGTCTACCGATCTAATGCCCTGAGCCCAAGTTTGGTCGACCGTTCCATTTCGGTCTGTTGATCTAGGCCTTGATCCTGTATTAAGATCTTTTATGTTATATATATATTTTTATATATAAAAACATATATATATATTAAGATCTTTTATGTTATATATATATATTTATATATAAATACATATATATATACTAAGATCTTTTATGTTATATATATATATATATAGATACATATATATATATATATA
>JAMKQA010051528.1:0-25407 GCA_024699735.1 Posidonia australis | reverse complement strand
AGCACAGTACTTCCATCTAATTTTGTGACAGTAGCATTTAGGAGTTGTTGACTTACATCAACCTAAAATCTTCTTGGACATCTTTTGGTATGGTTATGCAAGTGTGTTGTGCCTTTTGTACTAGAATGTTCTCTTTCAACCTTGCAATACTTACACACAACATATAAAACTTGCACTTTCACTTTTTCACCATTTTTTTCAATTTCAACATCCTTGTAGACTTTATCATAATAATTCCATACATTAGATGTGTGCCTTTTGCTTTTCTTGTTTGAAGCTACTATTTTTGTGATTGTTAGGTCCTAAATAAATTGTTTAGAATCCTAGGTGGAAGGATTACTTTGTGCAAGTGAACTCATGATACCTGAATGGTAGAACATATGTAAGAAAATCACAAAGTCACAACATACAAACAATTATATGTGTAAAAATAAGAGAAAATGGAAAAAAGACAACATCTAAATTACTACACCACCCATTATATTTTAATGAATTAGAGGATAAATGAACTTATGGGAAAAAAAAAGCATTTGAACTTAAACATGTGAGCTTATGGAAAAAAAACAAAAAAAAAGCATCATCCAAGCTTACTAATCAACAAGATATCATGGCATCCTTAGTTCCTTACCAATTTACCATACAAGCATATGTAATTTCAGACATGATGATTACAGATTTAAGGTTTAATTTTAGACATGATAATCAACAAGATAATTTCAGACATGATATCATGACATCCTTAGTTCCTTACATATTTATATATAGAAGAAATTTGTGCAAGTATATTTATATATAAATTTAAGGTTTAGGCTACCTTCCTATGCAAGTATGATAATCAACAAGAACAGGAAGGGAGAGGATCAGAGGAGAGAGCACCTGGAGGCTTAGAGGAACAGCTCGGAGGCTCCCGCTTTTCAAAAGAGAGGGGAGATTGATCATCAACGTCGACTAGTGGACGAGAGGGAGGCCGACCATCGGTGTGGAGTGGAAGAAGAAAGGGGGTCCGTCGGTGTGGACTAGTGGAAGAGAGGAGGGGCCCGGCCGTCGGCGTGGAGAGGGAGGGCTTGTCATCAGCATAGACTGGCAGAAGAGAGGGGGGGTCGGCCATCGGTGTCGAGTGGCGCAAGAGAGGGTGGAACAAGCTAGGGCTTTTTTCGTGGAGACGGCATTTAGGGTTGAGTTAGAAGTTAGAACTTAGAAGCTTAGATAAGTAAATATATATATATATGTATATTATAATATAAATAATTAACATTAGTTTACTTACACTGTTAAATGTTAATCTATTATACACTTAATCACTTATACACTTATATTGTTATACAGTTTATATATAAAAATAAATAATTAAATATATATATTATAATATTAATACGAATATCCGTATCCGTTGAAATTTCAAAATACATATCTGTATCTGTATCCGTTCAAATTCAAAATTCCATATCCGTATCTGTATCGCCTAGAAACGGATATGGATATGGATTTTTTACATATATACCATATCCATTTGCACCCCTAAAGGCAAAGCACTTTCCAATCATGATGCTGCCAGCTCTGGGTCCTATGTTAGGCACATAAAATCATGTATCCAACACTCCTAATATAGATTAAAAGTAAGTATGTCGGAATTCATGTGTTTTTTAACCATGACTCAACGTAGCCAATGTAATTAGTAGAGAGGAGGTCAACTCCCTTTGCCTGACACACAGGAACATCATGGACATTCGACTTGCTAATTTACATGTCGTAAGATGATGGTCCCTATAAAGAGTGTAGGCTACACTCGATAAAAGGGCACTTGACTATAATGAATTGCACTCATTCATATGTCAATCTGCTCTAGATAATGAGCCAAATTCTTGAGCCATTCTAGTATATAAATCAAAGCAAGCAATGATGGAGAAACCTCACTGTCTAAGGCCATGCATTGCATATCTAGACTGCCCTTCCTTGCATTTCCGCTAGCATGCTTCCATGCAAAGCACATTAGATTGCATCATATTGCATTGTAAGTGGTCGTCAGAGTTGATCGTCCCAAATCACTCATATTCTTCTCTGGACTTCTTCGCCCCAGTTCTAGTTGTCCCAAGTCCTTTTATATAATCCCCTTAGGCAATCCATGAGGTCATGTCCCTTCTTATGACCTCATTAGACAACCCTTAAGGTCGAATCTTTCTTCGTGACCTCGTTAGGCAACCCTTGAGGTTGTTTCCTTCTTTATGACCTTTTTAGGCAACTCCTGAGACCATGTCCTTTTTTATGACCCTCTTAGGCAATCCTTGAGCTTATGTCCTTCTTCATGATCTCCTTAGGTAACTCCAAGGCTGTGTCTTTCTTTATGACTCCTTTAAGCAATTCTTGAGGCCGTATCCTTCTTCATGACCTCCTTAAGCAATCCTTGAGGTCATGTCCTTCTTCATGACCTTCGTAGGCAATCACTGAGGTCATGTCCTTTTTTATGACCTCCTTAGGCTACCCTTGAGACTATATCCTTCTTTATAAACCCCTTAGGTAATCTCTAAGGTTGTGTCCTTCTTGATGACCCCCTTAGGTAATTCTTGAGGTCAAGTCCTTTTTTATGACCCCCTTAGGCAATGTCTGAAGCTGTGCCTCTTTTTATAACCCCTTTAGGCAACTCCTGATGCCATTTCCTTTTTTATGACCCCCTTAGGCAATCTTTGAGGCCATATCCTTCTCCATGACCCTCTTAAGCAATTCCTAAGGCCGTGTCCTTTTTTATGAACCCCTTAAGCAATCCTTGAGGCCATGTCCTTCTTTATAACTCCTTTAAGAAATCCTTGAAGTCGTGTCCTTCTTCATGATCCTTTTAGAAAATCCTTGAGGTCTTGTCCTTCTTTATGACACCCTTAGGTAATCTTTGAGGTTGTGTTCTTTTTTATGAGTCCCTTAAGCAATCCCTGAGGTCTTGTCCTTCTTTATGACACCCTTAGGTAATCTTTGAGGTTGTGTTCTTTTTTATGAGCCCCTTAAGCAATCCTTGAGGTCTTGTCTTTCTTTATGACTCGCTTAGGCAATTCCTGAGGCCGTATCTTTCTTCATGACCCCCTTAGGCAATCTCTGAGGTTGTGTCCTTCTTTATGACCCCCTTAGGGTATCTCTGAGGTTGTATCCTTCCTTATGACTCCCTTGGGTAATCTCTGAAGCCGAGTCCCTTATCTTGAACCCTTTAGACAATCCTTGAGGTCGAGTCTTTTTTATGACCCCTTTAGGCAATCCCTAATGCCATGTCCTTCTTTATGATGCCCTTAAACAATCCCTAAGCTTGAATCCTTTTGTATGATCCCCTTAGGCAATCCTTGAGGTAATGTCTTTATTTATGATCCCCTTAGGCAATCTCTGATGTCGTGTCCCTTTTATGACCCCCTTAGGCAATCTTTGAGGTCGTATTTTTAGTTATGATCTCCTTAGGCAATCTCTAAGGTTGAGTCCTTTTTAAGTCCCTCTTAAGCAATCTTTGAGGTCGAGTCCTTTTCAAAACCCCCTCAGGCAATATCTGAGGCCAAGTCTTTAATTTTATGACCCTCCTAGCTAACCCTTGAGGCCAAGTTCTTTTTATGACCCTTTTAGGCAACCCCTAAGTCTAAATCCTTTTTATGATTACTTAGGCAATCCCTGAAACCGAGTCTTTCTTTATAACCCCCTTAGGAGATCCCTAAGCCTGAGTCTTTCTTTATGACCTCCTTAGGAAACCTCTGAGGTCGAGTCCTTTTTATGACCCCCTTAGGTAATCCTTCAGGTCGAGTCTTTCTTTATGACTCCCTTAAGCAATCCCTGAGACTGAGTTTTTCTTTATGACCCCCTTAGGCAATCTTTAAGGCTATGTCCCTTTTATAATCCCCTTAGACAATCCTTGAGGTTGTATCTTTAATTATGACCCCTATAGGCAATCTGTGAGGTTGTGACCCTTTTATGACCCCCTTAGGTAATTTCTAAGGCAATGTCTTTAGTTATGACCCCCTTAAGTAATTCCTAAGGCCGTGTCCCTTTTATGACCCCCTTAAGCAATCTCTGAGGTCGTGTCCCGTTTATAACTCTCTTAGGTAATCTCTGAGACTATATCATTTATCTTGACCCTTCTAGGCAATTCTTGAGGCCGAGTCTTTCCATAGTGGTAGCATTTAGTTTCATATCCAGACTTTAAGTGCTGGATGCTTGATCCAACTAAATTTCCGAGGTGTTGGATGTTTATCTAGCTCAATCTCTTCATCTTTAATCTTGCATAAATTTCCCAAGTGTTGGATCTTTTATCCAACTCGATCCTTTATTCAACTCAAAATTTTCAAGTATTGGATCTTTAATCTAGCTCGATCCTTTATTCAGCTCAAAATTTCCAAGTGTTGGATTTTTTATCCAGCTCGATCCCTTGTTAAGCTCAAATTTTTTGAGTGTCGGATTTTTTGTCTAGCTCAATCCCTTATTCAACTCAATTTCTCGAGTGTTGGATCTTTTATCAAGCTCGATCCCTTATTTAGCTCAAATTTCTTGAGTATTGGATTTTTTTTATCTAGCTCAATCCCTTATTCAGCTCAATTTCTTGAGTGTTAAATCTTTTATCTAACTCGATCCCTTATTCATTTCAATTTTCCAAGTGTTGGACCTTTTATCCAGCTCGATCCCTTATTCAGCTCATTTTTTCAAGTGTTGTATTTTTTATCCAGTTCGATTCCTTTATTTCTTATTCAACATAGGAGCAATCTAGTCTCGTATCTAGGTGTTGGATCTTATTATCCCTTCCAACTAGATGGTAGCTTAGACTCATATCGAAGTGTTCGATTTTCTCCTTCTTAATCAGAAACTCCCCTTGATTGTGCCACATGGGAATATTATTACACTTTGAATCTAGTTTCGTGCCAATACTATCTTCAAGGAGGAACAATCTATAGATATCCTGTTTTGCAAATTCATAGCATGCTTCATTCATCTTTAGAAGCCATTTTCTTAGCGTAAATACTTTCCAGAGACCCATTTGCATCATTCATCCAAATCATTGAATGTTGAGAATGTAGTGCTCAACGTCGAACGCAGGAATTCCTACGTTCAACGTTGAACACTACATTCTCAGCATTCAACGATTTGGATTTGCAAATGGGTCATTTCCCATTCAACACTTTTAGGTCATTTTTCTTCCAGATCAAATCTTTCTTTTTTGGAATCAACAAAATCATTATTAATTTTAACAAGTGTTTTAGCCTTATTTAGAGGTTTTTATTACCTCATTAAATAACTCATTTGACCCACATTTAACTTGATGGTCAGATTTGGTATGTTAGTAGCTTGGGAGTGTTGAATGCTGGTCTGGTTGTGTTCTACATAGAACTTTGGATTTCCTATGAAAATTCCTCTAATCATGCGAGACTTTAATATGACTTTGACCAAGCTATATTGTCCATTTACTGGGGAGATTATAGGAAATATAATTCGATATATTTAATTTTGATAATGACAAATATTGAGCTAATATGATTATTCAAGAAATGTTTTTAGTTTGTTTATTGTAAAACAGAAATCCAAGAAGATCTCACAGAAAGAAGAAAGCAGTCATGAAGGAATACTCATGAAGAAAATTCAAGGAGATATCAAAGGACAGCAATATCAAGAAGTGTTAAAAAGTTTGATGTAATTTTTATTTTTATTTGTGGTACTCAAAGGATGTATGTAATGATCTCCCAATAACTCCCAAGAACCTAGGAAAATAGATAGACCCATGAACCCAAGCAGGTAAACTCAAAAACCACATATATTGGTTCTGGGCTAATTTTCGACATACCAAAAATTAACAGTATACCGAACAGTGCTAATTACAAAAATGATTTTGGAATAACCTAAGATTGGCACATCAAATATGCCCGGCATACCAAAGTCCCCTACTATTGGAACATTTCGGTCGACCGATCAAAAATGACATACCGAACCAGTAACGTTTTTAGCTAGCCATTTATGAACGTTAAGATAGACGTTAGACACATTCCAATAGCATCATTAGTCTATAAATAGGACCTTTAATCACTTCTAAAGTAGATCCAAGCATATACTTTACTTGAGCCTAGAGTTCTTGACAAGAAAGAGAGCCAAAATCCAACATTCTCAAAGTGTCTTCCATACTTATTTGGTGAGAGAGTTCTAAAACCATACAATCCATGTTGGGAGATCATAGTTGCTTGAATTTGTAAAAGAGAAATTGTGTAAAGCTTCGAAAGAGTCTCAAGCTTCCCCAGGTGTGAGAAGGATCCGCAGATTACAGTATTGGCGAGGAATTCGTCAAACAAATAAGTTTGTACATTGAAATATAAGGGAAAGGAAATTCTCGAGAGAATCTCAAGGAGTGGAGTAAGTTGAAATTTGACCGAACCATTATAAAATAGTTTGTGCATTCCATTGTCTCTCATCCTTTCTATGCATGTTTAACATAGCTTTCCAAACTTGATAAAATTGTGCATATTGATAGTCATAATATAGAGTTATTTTTTAATTACCTATCTTCTCTATTTAACCCCCTTTCTAAAGAAGCCACTCGATCCTACAAAATATTCCCTCAATAATTTTTGTTGGATGCCTGAGTCTGTTGAACGTTGGATTTCCTTCGTTTAACGTTGAACATTGGGATCATTTTGTTCAACACTTCAAATTTGGGAACTATTGCTACAACTGTCCAATCTTGCTAACTTTGGATCCTTTTACCTATTTTGGTCTTCTCGTGCCTCTATATAAGCATGAGTACTCTAACCTTTGGGGGGGACGAAGAATTTGACAGAAGACCAGAGTGAGAACCAAAATTTTAGAGGGTGAGATACAGAGGGAATTTTGAGAGAGAGAGAGAGTAGAGAAATTCTGAGTAAAGGAGAGCTAAGGTCTTCTTCCTCCTCCAAGCATGCTACGTCAGCATCTTGCATTTCGTGTATACACACATCATAAACAAAAAGGGGTTTTCTTTTTGAATATTCAGCAAATTTCATTTTTTTGCATACTTTACATATTGTAGTTAGACATTTACATTAGTTGCAACTAGGGGAATAAAACCCCTCGGGTAAGTATTTTCCCCTTTATTTCACATTTGTAATTTATTTTATTGAATTGCAATGTTACAGGGAAAAGAAGAAGAAGAAGATGCTCATCAGTACATGTACTCTTAAGCAATGTTGGCGTTATCCTAAGGTAACTGAACTCATAACCACTACAAAATCTTCCCTAGAGTCTCGAGGGCCAACAAAAGAAAACCGAGAGTAGCAATCACCCTGATTCTATCATCTTTGGAATGGAGGAGTCGGATACAACCAAAGGGCCACAAGCAAGGCTACAAACATGCTTAAATGCAAATGCCTCTGTGAAAATCCCAAATCCACATCGGAATGCTGCATTAATTTGACTTCTTTGTGGAAATTCTTTGTCAAGCAAAGGGACAACATCTAGGCAGAGGTGTCTTAGTTGGAGTGTATCTTCATCTTGGTCGGAGGATTATTATTTTTCACCAACAAGACACGCACCATCATGAGTGTCTGAAATCCTAAGAAGTGTCTTAGTCAATCTGTGATGGCTTTTACTATACACCACATGTTAAGCACGTGTGTTGTTGGGCCCTTCTTAGGATCACCTTTCTTAGTTTTGAGGTGACTTCATGAGCACATCTTGGTGCCCATTTTTGTTGCTACTCTCCCGCTTGAGGAGTACATTTGTCATATTTACGCATGCAAGGTTAAACCACAGGTGGACCTCTTTAGCTAACTTTCCTCAATCAGGATATTATACGACCTCGAGTATTTCTCGACATTATTTAGAGCAATAGAGTTTGTAAGGCACAATCCTTATCGTTGCTTTTCCATGCTCGACATTCCACGTGTTATTCCTTCTATGCCTCGTTTTCCTAATTTGTTTCTTCCACGCTTGAGCAAAACTCCTAGAGATGTTACTTAAGTGTATTTCCACACTAGTATTTAAGATGGAGTATCTATGGTATAAGATGGGCTCATGCTCATTTTCACTACTCATTATATATGTAAATGTTAACTTTGATCTATGGTATCTTGAGTTTTACATATCGAATTCCTTGGTTTTTAATTCCAAATGATAAAGTATCTTAAGATCTTTATTTTAATATAGATTATGTGAAATTTTTGGATATGTATAGCAAAATCTGGATGTGTTTTGAGCTTATAGTTTTTTTGGCTCTAGTTTTGAACTGATGGCTTGGGGCTCTAGTGTGGCACAGTGGCACACCAAGTTGGTGTGTTTTTTTGGCTTGATAGTATGCCTGGCTTGTTTTTAGTGATTATGTGTTGATTTCGAGAATGGTTTTGAAATTTGAAATCGTTCTCCAAATAGTTTAAGAAACATGATGAGAATGATTTTCGAAAAGAGTTTTTTACGTTTTTTGTTGTGAATCAAAAGATTAGAAGGTTGTGTTGTCAAGCGTAAGGGATATAACGATATTCTTTGATGGTCGAACACGAAGCCTAGGTTGAGATTCTGAGACCAAGAGATTGTAGGTGAGTGTTCGTTGGATTCTCGAGATATAATACTCCTAGATTGTCATTCACAAGACCAAGGCTAAGGTCCATAGGTTGAGGTATTGTTTAGACCTAGAGGTATGATACTCTAGTTGCTCTAGATACTGAGACTTGGGTTGCTAGCTAGACCTAAAGGTGAGAGACTCTGGTTACTTCGAGTACCATGGTTAAGACACTGATAAGGTGGACTCTACATAGTTGGTCTAGTATGGGTAGTTGCACATGTTCCATTTCTAGTGACATCCTGAGAGAGGACAGCTTTCCTTAAGGGGGTTTAGCATTGTTGCGGGTCCTTTAGAGAGGTTGCACTTTAGTTTGGTGACAAGTTCCTCACAAGGTAGCTTGTTTGGGGCAATGTAGTTTGGTGACTACTTATAGCCAAAGTCAATTGCTTGGCGTCACGCAACACAATTTAGTTGTTTGGTTTTTGTTTATGTGACATCGAGGTTTTTCTGTGTTTTCACCTATGTGGCATTGAGCTTGAGTTGGCTTTTTGGATGCACGTCTTTTAGTTTAAGTGCATTGTAGTTTTCAAAGTTTTGGTCTTTATGGCTTGAGTTTTGAGGAGATCTCTTTTTTTTAGAGTTTTTGACATGCTCCTTAGCTATGGTGATGTTTTATAGTAGTAAATAAAGATTTCAGCATTATTGGCTCTCATCAAGTTTTGTTTCCAATTTTATGGTTTTACATGAGATGTGTATTAGGTGACCTTTTTGATGGTTACTCATGCGTGTTTTCTCTTGTGGTTTTTAGTTGTAGGTGCAGATACATAGTCCTTTTTTTCTCTAGTGCATTATAGCCAGAGTCACGTAGCCATTTACGTAGCCGTACACGTAGGTTCTAGGGTAGATAGTTTCTTTTATTAGCCTTTAACTTTATTGTAATATTGTGATTTTAAATTGTTTAGGTTAGTATTTTGGATTGTAGCGACTGAGGTCATTACATAATAGTTGCAAGACGATTCTTTAGTAATGTTCCTATTGAGATAGCTAAGCGAGTATTCTCTACAAACTTAATCTCACTTCAAATGATAGATTTTGTTGTTATCTTAAGAATAGATTGGTTAGCATAATTCTATGCTAGTGTCCAATGTCAGGAGAAGAAGATTATTATTGCAAAATCTAGAAAAACCCATTGTAGTGATTAGAGAGATCAAGCATGGGAATGGTCCAAACATAGTCTCTACAATGAAGGCACAAAAGTTGATTACGAAAGGTTGTTAGGCTTATCTAGCAAGTGTAGTTAAGATGAAATCTACTCCAACAAAACTTGAGGAGATCGAGGTTGCTAGGGAATTTTCATTAGTTTTTCCTGAGGAACTTCTCAAACTACCTCCTAAGGAAGAGATTGATTTTGTCATTGAACTAATGGATGAAACTATACCACAGTCTAATGCACCATACCGAATAGCACCTGTAGAGTTGGAAGAATTAAAGAAACAACTACAAGAATTGATGGACAAAGAATTTATAAGACCTAGTATTTCACCATGGGAAGCATCAGTATTGTTTGTCAAGAAAAAAGATGGGTCGATGAGGATGTGTATTGATTACCGATTGTTGAATCAAATAATTGTGAAAAATAGGTAATAGTTACCTCAAATTGATAATTTGTTCAATCAACTGAAGCTGCTACTATGTTCTTAAATATGGTTGTTAAGTCTAGATACCATCAATTGTGTAACGTCCCCAATTTTCATAATAATTAAAACAAATTAAATTACAGGAAATTAAAAGCTAAACAATAATATCAACAACCAAGAACCTATGCATGTGGCTACGAGACTTTGGAATATGTGCACTATGCTAAAACCCAACTCCTTGCCTGCACCTGCAATCCAAAAACTATGAAGAAAAACGTGCACCCCACGAAAAAAACGGCGGAAGACAAAACTATATCAATTTTCCTTTAAAATCATTTTCCAAATCATTTTCTCCAAAACCACTAAAACCCTTAGAGCAAAACCTCACTAAGCCCAACACACATGAAACATGGCCCACACTGACCAAACCAACAGGTAATGGCTCTACTAACTCGAAACACAAGCAAGGCCCTCAACAGCCAAAACCACACATAGTGAGTCGGGTAACTTGGCACCAAGCAACCAACTCTAGCCACAAGCAGACACCGAAGTACACTACACTGCCACGGTGAAGCCACCTTGTGCAGAAGCAATTACCGTCCCATGATTCTCTTGCCTGGAGAACCCTTACAAAGCCAACCTCTCCCTGGGAAGGCAATCCTGTCTCTCAGGACGTTACCAACTACAGTGCACGTGTCCCACCCACACTAGCCACCATAAGGTATGCCTTCTCACTGCATCCTCCTCATGGTGCTCAGGAAGGAGTCTCATACCCCCACACCTAACAACACCTGAGCCTTAATGCTCACGGCAACAATGAGGCTATCATACCTCCCTGTCATGCCACAAAACACCTCAATCCGCGGACCTCAACCTCAGCTCCACAAATGACAGTCAAAGAGTATCTTACCTCCAAGACTTGGCAAACACTCGCTTTAGTCTCTTGGCCCTCGACTTCAACCAGGGAGACGCGCCCAACCACCCAAGAATGTCGTCACATTCCCTAGTCCCGACGATATGATCCCACAATGTCTCGACCCGCACATAGAAAACACGGAAGTCCATTTCGAAAAGGGGTTATCTCATCCTTTGAAACCCATTTTTAAAACCATTTTATCTCATTTGGAAAACTCTTCAAAAAATCTCGACAAAAGCAGTGCATTAGATGTCCAACAAGACCACCACTGATGGCTTACGATCCCCATCTCAATTGGGCAAAACAAACCAATCCATAAAATCCTTGGAAATCCATTTCTCATAAAAACAGCTGGGGCCTAATTCAGTAGACCATTTTGAAAATGGAAGACCAAAACACCCTAGTTTGGTAGACCAAAAAGGATCGATCATCTGAACTAAGTATGAGTCAACACTCAATGCAAGGAACAGCATACCGAAAACCAGATCGGTCGACCAAAAATCCCTGTTTCGGAAGTCCAATTCAATTTGATCGACCAAACCAACATTAGGAGGACCAAAACTAACAGAAAAACGACATACTGAAATGATTTACTATGTCATTTTCTGTGAAAGTAGAAAATAGCCCTCAACCATAAGCCAACGAAATTGCGCAAAATGGGACCAAAGGGTGAACCCCCCAAACAAACACCATCAAATCCAACTAAAATATATATTGCAGACCCTTGAGTCTACTCCAAGTCCACACAATCAAAACCAAAATCAATTCACCACAGCTCATGCAACAAAATCGCAAAGCCAGAAGGGTCAAAAGGACCCAAAACTCAACCACCGTCATTAATGGCCATAAAAGTCCCATAAATTCACCAAAAATCACAATAAATTCTAGGAATGTAAATTTACCTAGATTTTATGCATTCCTAATTTTTCTACCAATTTCATGCATTCTACAACAAGGGGTGAGGTACGTACCTTATACCCGACCTCTTGTGATCCTCCGATCGACCACAACCTACTTCGGCGACCCCGAGCTCCACCAAAACTTCCTCGACCTTAGGGACGATCCTCCAGAGCTCCATGCACCGCCACACGCCGTCACCAACCTCTAATCTCTCAGGTGCCACCAGCAAGGGAGGAAACAGAGGGAGGAGAGAATGAGGGAAAGAGGGAGAGGGTGAAGGAGAGACGTGAAAGAGAGGGGAGAGATGATGGGGGGAGTGAGTGGGTGGAGAAGAAAGGTGGAGGAGGGAGCCGGCGGCTCGGGGAGAAGAAAGGAGGAGGTGATGGCATATGCGGGAAGGAAAGGAGAAAGAAGAAGGTTGGCGGAGGTTCATGCATAACTTGTGCTTATCAAGCTTGCAGAAGCAGCAAGTGGCCATGAGAAATCAGCCACGCCCTCATCTGCCCGCCTTACCAAACCCAGCATGAACCAACCACTCGCTCCACCAATCGGCCCACACACTAGGTGTAACATCCCTAATTCCCATAATAATTTAAAACAATTAAAATTACAAGAAATTAAAAGCTAAACAGAAATATCAACTATCAAAAACCTGTATGTGCGGCTACGAGACTCCGAACTATGTGCACTATGCTAAAACCCATCTACATGTTTGCACCTGCAACCCAAAACCACGAAGAAAACGTGAGTGACAAAAGTCACCCAGCACGCACTCCATGAAAACAACAGAAAACAAATCTATATTAATTTTTCTTAAAATCATTTCGCAAATCATTTTCTCCAAAACCACTGAAACTGACCAACCAGGCCCAATAGGCCGAAAACCACAACAAACACGGCCCACACTGGCCAAAACAGCAAGTAGGTCTCTACTAGCCCAAATCCGCAAACAAGGCCATTAATGGTCAAAACCACATACAATGAGTCAGGAAACCCGACGCTAGGCAACTAATTATGGCCACAAGCAGCCACCAAGGTGCAATGCACTGCCACGGTGAAGCCACCTTGTGCTCACCCTGTGCAGGAGCGATCACCGTCCCACGATTCTCCCACCCAAAGAACCCTCACAAAGCCAACCCCTCTCGGAAGGCACCGATAGCTCATGATCCCATGCCAAATGGGCAAAACAAACCAATCTGGAAAATTCATAGAAATTACATTCTATTAAACAGATAGACCCTGATTCAGCATACCGAAAAGGGCTTGGTATACCAAAATCTCATGGATCAGAAGACCGACCAGAATCGGTCGACCGAAATAGGTGCAGGCACCTAAATCAATAGATCTAAAACTAGACCGGCCGACCGAAAGTTCCTGGTTTGGTACAAAATAAAATTAGATCACCAGCCACCCACCGACTCCTTGGAGCTTCCATGACATCAGGAGCTCCGACCACGTCGATGCCAAGCCACACGGGAACCTCCGCCTCATCCTCTCACTCTAGGCCTCTCACTAGTGCACAAACAGGGGAGGGGAAAAACAGGGGAAGATGGGTGGGGGAGAAGGAGAGGAGGGGTGGGGAAGGAGAGGGGTGAGGAGGTGGGAAGGAGAGGTGGGGTGGAGAAGGAGGTGTGCACCTAGGGAGGAGGAGAAGGAAGAAGAAGAGGACGGATGGTGAGTGAGGGAGGAGCAGAGTGTGTGTGGGCTTATAAAGCCATGCACACGCAGTAGATGGACACGTGCGCACCTACGCATTCCGACTACCGGTACCCCGCACGAGCACATCGACCACACCCACTGGCTCCAAGCACAAGCCAGCCACTGGTCGCACCAACTAGCCCTCAAATGCGGGCCCACACACGGGCCAACAAGTACAGTGCCACCCACATGGGGACAAGCACAGGAATGCACAAATAGAAGCCGACCCACGAGGCCCACGCCCGAAGCCACAAAATCATACAAACAAGCCTCAGAATCGTAACACCTGCCTAGAAATAAATTCATTAAAATGTAAATAATTACAAAATAAATTTACAGGTGTTACATCCTAACCAACTTAAAAGAAGATTCTGCCCCCAAAATCACTAGTAGGCGAAAAGATAAGGGTACTAGGCTTGGATGGCTTCTTCGCACTCTCACGTAGCCTCCTCGGCTCCACGATGTTGCCACTGCACCATGACCAGTGGAATCACCTTGTTCCGCAACACCTACTCCTTGCGGTCAACAATCTGGACGGCATCCTCCACAAAGGATAGATTTTCCTGGAGCCCCTCTCGCTAAACTGGGATCACATGAGATGCATCAACTAGACACTTCCTCAGCATGGAGACATAGAACACATCATGCACAAACAATATCTCTGGTGGTAGATCCAGCGGATATGCAACCTCACTGATCCTCTGGGTAATCTGGTATGGGCTAATATAGTGAGGACTCAGCTTCCCACACTTCCCGAACCTCATGACACCTTTGGTCGGCGACACCTTCAAAAACACATAGTCTCCCACCAGAAATTCCAACTATCTCTGCCTCCTACCGGCATAGCTCTTTTGTCGACTATGTGCAGCCATTAGCCTGCTATGGATCAAATCAACTTTGTCTGCATACAACTGCATAAGCTCAGGACTAATCAACTGATGCTCGCCTACCTTGCTCCAACAAATTGGCAACCTACATGGCCTACCATACAAAGCTTTGTACGGCGCCATCCCGATGCTCGAGTGATAACTATTATTGAAGGCGAACTCAATCAACGACAAATGGTCCTCCCAACTCCTTTGCAGGTCTAGGGCACATGCTCTGAGCATGTCTTCCAGTGTTTGGATATCCTCTCTGTCTGATCATCTGACTAAGGATGAAATGTTGTGCTATAGTTGAGCACGGCGCCAAAGGCCTCCTACAGAGTTCTTCAGAACTTTGAGGTGAATCTTGTGTCTTTGTCCAACATGATGGACACCAAAACACCATGCAGTCGAACCACCTCGGAAACATACAGCTCTACCAAAAGGTGCATTAGAAGCTTCACCTGAATGGCCAAGAAGTGAGCAGACTTAGTTAGCCTATCCAAGATCATCCACACGGTGTCGTTCTTCTTCTGAGTCCGCGGCAAACCAGTCACAAAGTCCATTGAGATGTGTTCCCACTTCCACATGGGAATATCCAACAACTGCAAGGTCCCTCTAGGTCTCTGGTACTCTGCCTTGACTAGCTGGCAGGTTGTACACCCTCGCCACATGGTCAGCAACATCCCTCTTCATGCTAGGCCACCAAAAGTTTCAGGACTCATTACATCTTTGTACTCCTAGGATGAATAGTGTACCTAGACCAATGCACTTCATTGAGCAACCTCTGTCTGACCTCCTCATGCTGGGGCACGTACAAACGTATATCATATCTCAGCTCTTCATATGCTCCAATAGAGAAATGAGGCTCTCCATCAACCTTCAGCTTCCCAAACACAACCTGAACGAAAGGATCCAGCTGCTGACAGGAGACAATGAACTCGATCAGCTAGGCACGAACAGACAGGTTGGCCACCTAAGCACCAACCATCCCTCGAGCTTGCCGCTTCGGCCTACAACTAACCATATCCTCCAGCATGGTCCACTACTTGACCATTAGGCTTGCGAACACGTGCATACGCCGACACAGGGCATCAGCGACCACGTTGGCCTTGCCAGGGTAGTAAAACATGGTAAAATTATAGTCCTTCAAATACTCCACCCACCGATGTTGCCTTAGGTTGAGGTCCTTCTGAGTGAAGATATACTTCAAACTCTGATGGTCGGTGAAGACCTCAAACTACTCTCCATACAAATAGTGTCGCTACAACTTGAGAGCAAACACTATGGTAGCCATCTCCAAATCGTGGATCGGGTAGTTCTTCTCATGATCCTTCAACTAGCGCAAAGCATATATGGTAACATTACCATGCTGCATCAGAACATACCCCAACCCAACACCACTGACATCACTATGCACAGTGAAGCCACTACTTCTAGAAGGCAGAGTCAACACAAGGGTAGAAACCAGACGAGACTTCTGCTCTTGGAAACTCGCCTCACAATTTTGGTCCCAACATAACGAGACTCCCTTCCTTCTTACAGACGAACAAGACAAGCGCTCCCCACAAAGACACACTCGGCCTGATAAACCCCTTGTCCAGTAACTCCTGCAATTGAGTCATAAGCACTCGTAACTCCACTAACGCCATGCGATAGGGAGGCTTCGACATAGCACCAAAATCAGGGATTAGATCGATCGAGAACTCTACTTCCCTGTAAGGTGGCATACCAGGTAAGTCGTCAGGGAAAACATCGGGATATTCACGCACCACAGAGATGTTGTGAACACCCAACTCAAGGGAAACGGAGGTGACTATACTAGCTAGATACCCCACACAACCCATGACCAAAGACGTATAAGCCTTCATAGCTAAAATGACAAGCTTAGGCTCACCCTGATACCCACCTTTCACAAAGAAAAAACCATCCTCAGGGGACCCAAAATAAACTCTCCACTGAGCACAGTCGATCAAAGCGAACTGCTACGCCAACCAATCCATGTCGAGTATCACATCGTACTCCTACATGTCCATTAAGATCAGGCTGGCGTCGAACTCTCTGCTGCTCAGCGTCAAGACGACAGACCGTAGATACCTCCATGCCAAACTGTGCTTCCCCATGGGCGTTACCACGCTGAGATGAAAGGCCAGTCTAGCTAGTCTCTCTACCAACTCTGCCGCAAAAGACTAAGAGATAAAGGATAAAGAACTTCCTGAGTCAAACAACGCTTTAGCCATCCGGCCAGCCACAATGAAAGAACTTGATAGCCAAGCAAAACAACAACATCACATCCATACAATCAGGCAGATGTCTAGGTTATAATGGTACTACAACAATCACAGAGGGTCACAAAACTAACTAATCATCCTTACCTTCAACTACATCTCCCGAAGTCCCAGCGCCTAGAGCTACAATGATAAACACCCATCCCCAATTCAGCTGTTGTGGCACCCTTCCTGCCTTCTTAAGCGGTTCCGAACAGGATCTCTAAACATGTCCTGCTTTTCCATAGTTGTAGCATACCACTGGGGCTGAGGTTCACCGACGATGAGGACAAAATGCAGTAATATGGCCCACGTGACCACAATTGAAGCACTGGTTCCCACCGGGAACAGTAGACCCTGTCTAACTGAAGTCAGCTCCACTACTTCCAACAAAACGCTGTCGGCCTACGGAGGAAACACAAGACCCCCCCTTCTGCTTCTTCTCAAGGCTACCTAAACTACTGACACTTGGACGACCGAAAAAAGAGAACCGGGAGGTAAAAGAACACTTACCCTTCTCTTTAGGACGACTCTCCAGATACTTCTGATGCTCTGCCTCGAAGCAATAAGCCATCCCAACCATGTCTTTCACAGTCTAACACCGACAGCCCATCACCTTCACCTGTAGCCCTGGTTTCAAGCCATCCAAAAACCTCTAGGCCTGCTCCTCCTCAGACTCATAGACAGGAGTGAAACATTCTAGCCGGGTGAACTCAATCTCATACTTGAGCACCGATATCGTGTCCTACTCCAAACTCCAGAAATCTCAGCGAAGCTGCTCGTTTAGATGAGCAGGGAAATACTTGTCATAGATGATCACCTTGAAATCCTTCAACTAGATGCTAACAGTTACTGAGTCCAGGAATTTCAGCCACCTCACAGACTTCCACCACTTATCTGCCTCACCATCTAGTAGATTTACGGGTGTCACATTAGGGCCCACACACGAACCCACGAGCATAGTGCCATAGGTACAGTGCCAACCATGCATAGTGCCAACTACGCACAGTGTCAACCGTGCAGAGTGCCACCCATGTAGGGACAAGTACAGGAACACCCAAACAGAAGCTGGCCCATTAGGTCGAAGCTCAAAAACCACAAATTCACACAACGGGTCTCGAGAACAGTAACATCCGTCCACAAATAAATTCATTAAAAATGTAAATAATTACAAAATGAATTTACGAGTGTCACAAGTGGAGAATTAAAGAAAAGGATATATCCAAGACAGCTTTTAGATCACGTTGTAAACACTATGAGTTTGTGGTCATGCCTTTTGGGTTGACTAATGCACTTGTAGCATTTATGGATATGATAAATAGGGTATTCAAGGATTTCTTAGACAAGTGTGTGATTGTTTTCGTGGATGATATTCTAATATTTTCTTTGGACAGAGAGCAACATAAGGATCATCTTAGGGTGGTGTTGGAAACCTTGAGAAGGAGCAAGCTCTACGTTAAGTTTTCCAAATGTGACTTTTAATTGGACCAAGTCATGTCTATTGGTCATATAGTGTCAAAGGATGGGACTTGTATGGATCCAACTAAGGTTGAGACAACGATGCAGTGGAATCAACTCAAGATTGTTGTGGAGATTCAGGATTTTCTTGGGCATGATGGTTATTACAAAAGATTCATCCAGGACTTCTCAAAGTTGGCATTATCTATCACAAAGCTGTCTAGGAAAAGTGCAAAATTTGAATGGGATGCAAAGTGTGAAGACAGATTTGTGGAACTGAAGAGGAGGTTAACATTTGCACCAGTTTTGGCACTCCCTTTAGGCAGTGGAAGTTTTGTCATCTACAATGACGCTTCAAGTTTAGGTTTGGGTTGTGTGTTGATGCAATATGACAATGTGGTAGCTTATGCATCAAGACAACTCAAACCATATGAAAGGACTTACCCAACCCATGATTTGGAATTGGCTATAGTGATTTTTACTTTAAAGATTTGACGTCATTACTTGTATAGGGAACAATTTGAAGTGTTCACAGATTATCAAAGTTTGAAATACTTATTTTATCAAAAGGAATTGAATATGTGACAGTGTAGATGGTTGGAATTTTTGAAGGACTATGACTTCAATATTTCTTATCATCCCGGTAAGGCCAATAAAGTGGTAAATGCCATAAGTAGGAAATGGGAAGGATTAGTCACTCACATGATAATCCAAGAATGAAAGTTAGTGAAAGATTTTGTTTAGTGGAAAGCTTTTGTGGAGAAGAAGGAGAATACAATGCTTGCTAACTTGAAGATTGATTCAAGTTCAGTGGAGAAATTTCTCATGGCACAATTGTAGGCACCAGAGTTGCAGATGTTGCTTGAGGCAACAAGTAAAGGAAACTAAGAGTTTAGAATCGCACCAATTAGAGGAATTCAATTTCAAAATAGGTTATGTTTACCAGTTGATTCTAACGTAAAGAAAGAAATCCTAGAAGAAGCTCACAGATCACCATACGATATTCACCCTAGCACCACAAATATGTTCAAAGTCCCGCAAAGGAATTTTTGGTGGAAGGATATGAAGAAAGACATTGTAGAATTTGTATCACGATATCTCGTTTGTCAATAGATTAAGGTTGAGTATTAGAGGCTGGTTGGTGTGTTGCAATCTATAGAGTTACCACAGTGGAAATGGGAGAATGTGACCATGGACTTCGTGTGTGGATTTCCTAATACCAGGAAAAAGAATGACGTGATATAGGTGATCGTATATCGCTTCACTAAGTCGACACATTTTCTACCAATTCAAATGAATCAAATGTTGGATACCTTAGCCAAGTTGTATATTCAGGAAATCGTGAGATTGCATGGAGTGTCAGTTTTTGTAGACACTCTGATTTTACAGTCACTTGGCAGCAGACTCCTCTAGAAAGATGCTCTGGTTGCGACCACCAAATCGAAACCCTAACTCCACCAAAACCCTAAACCCACTCAAGCCCACACAAGCCTAGTTAGGCCAACACAAGCCCACTCTGACCTAATCAAAAATCAAAACCAAAAAAAATTCATTTAAAACATTTAAAATCCAAATTAATCAAATAAAAACCCAATTAAAACCAAAACTAAATAAAATCCACTTAAAATCCAAATTAATTAAGTAAAAGTCCTAATTAAAACCAAAATCAAATAAAATCCACTTAAGCCACTTAAAATCCAAATTTAATCAAGTGAAAACCCTAATTAAAATCAAAATCAAATAAAATCCATTTAAACCATTTAAAATCCAAGTTAATTAAGTGAAAACCCTAATCCAAGATAATTAAGTGAAAAACCCTAATTAAAACCCAAATCAAATAAAACCCAACAAAATCCAGTAAAAATTAAATCTAATTGAAAAGAAACCCTAATCCAAATAAAAATCAAGCTAAAAACCAATGAAATCAAAATCTAAGTCAAAACCCTAATAAAAAACCAATTAAACTAAAATTTAAACTAAATCCCTAATTAAATCAAGTAAAGAACCAATTAAATCTAAATTAAAACTCAAACATAAAACTTTAATCCATTTAAATTCAGAAAAAAACCCCTAAAATAATAAAACCCAAAAAGACCGTAATTTAAAGTCACTTAATTCAACCCAAAACTTTAATTTTAAATCACTTAATTAAACTCAAAACCCCAATTAAAGTCTAAAAAACCTAATTTAAAACCAATTAATTAAACCTTAAATCACAAAATCAAAAATTTAATTAAAATCACAAAACCTAATTAAAAACCTAAATTTAAAACCAAAATCCCTTTAAAAAACCTAAAACAAAAAAACAAAAATCTAAAAGCCCATTTCACAGGCCCATTATCAGCCCATGCACATTTCATCTCTTATCAACTAGCAAACTTAGGCAGAAGGAAAAATAATTCCGGAAGGCTTTCATCTCCGACGACTCCCGACATTTCTGGTGAGATCTCCGACGAGATCCCGGAGTCTCCGGAGCGTATCCCTGATCTCCCGTGATCTCCGGCCATTCCCACCTCCAGCACCCACATGATCCAACGGTGCTGGTCCCCTGAGAAGGAGGATCGACGACGGGAGAATGCTTGACCAGCGTTTAAAAGCCCTTGCCGCCGACAAACCCAACCCATTCTTGCCAGCATGCTTCTACCCACAGAAGGAATCCCTTTCGAAATCCAGAGGAGCCCTGTGAAACCTCCATTCCAAGCCACCTCCTCCAAGCCTCTTGCAACCCAGAGAATCCCCTAAACCACCGCCGAAGCTACAACTAGAGGAGCGTCGTCGGCAAGCTTTCGAGAGAACAGTCACCTTCAGCCAGGTAACTTCTCTCCTTTAGTGTTAAACATGCACCTTTAGGTCTAGAGAGCTCCCCTGCCCTCTAGATCGTAGTTTTCCGGAGTGGCCCGCCCTTGCATGTTGTCTCCTTCCCCTCCAGTGGTGGGTTCAACACCACCGGTGAGGTTGCAGGCCTCCTGGGACAGGCGAGGCCACACTGGCCTCTCTTCCTTCTTCCTCCTCCTCCTCCCTGAGTTCCTATCACTCAGGGGAGGACCCTCAAGCCTCTCGTGCCTAAGAGCATCGTCGCTGTCGCTCTACACCACCGACCGCCGTCGTGAAGTCCCCTACGCCCTCCAGACGTTCCCGTCGCCCATGACCGCCTCCAGAGGACCAACCACATTGCCACGAACCTCGCCAAGCCACCGTGTCGTCGTTCCAGAGCCTGGAGCACCGCCCGTACCTCCGTCATGGTTGTCTCTAGTGTAGGGGATGGGAGGAACACTCCAGACCTCTTCGGTCCTCACCGACACTTCCAAGGGCCTCCTCTTCTCGCCCCGATGCTCTTCCGACCTTCGCACGAGCCTTGCCGTCGCAGGAGCACCACTACCGCCTCGCTGTCGTCTTCACCAGTGTCGACAAGCCACCTCACTGAAGCTAGAGGTGAGGAAGGCAACTCAGGCTGCCTCAGTCCTGTCCACCACGTCGGAGAGCTCTGCCTCACCGTCGTCTTCCCTAGCGTCGACAAGCCACCTCACCGAAGCAAGAGGTGGGGAAGGCATCTCAGGCCACCCTAGTCCTATCCACCACGTCAAAGAACTCCATCGCGCCACCCTCAAGCTTCCCCGACCGTCGCCCGCCTTCCTCCCCGTTATGCCACCGCCGAAGACCCGCCGAAGTCCTCGAGGAGATTGGGCACTGGTGAACTTCGAAGAGGAGCTTTTTAGATTAGGTCCTGTAGTTTTAGGTTTTTGCTTTTAAACCCTTAGATCTTTACATTTAGGTCCGGTGTTTTTGTGTTTAAACCCCTGGAGATTTAAATAAATTTTATTTCTTTTATTATTCTTGTAAATATTGCATGATTTACCCTATCTAATTTTAATTCCATTTCCAGTCCTGTAAATGTTTATTTTTCCCACTTAAGTCCCTAAGATCACATTTTCTTAGCAACTAAGTCCTAAACATTTGCATCATGCCCCCAATGCTTTTTTAAAAATGAGTTTTCTTTGTAAAATTTGCATTCTGAACCCTCAAAGACTTTATAATCACACTGATCATCATAAGAGTTTAATGTTTATCACATTTAAGTCCTAAAATTTTGCATGTATGCCCCTAGATTCATAGCATATAGTCATTGAGTATAGGAAATTTGCACCTAGACCCTTAGACTAATTTCAAATTCATCATTTAGGGTTTTAATTGTTTTCACACTCATTTTTGACATTTTTCACTTCTTTTATTTATAATTTTGCACTTAAATATAGTTTTCACTCAAAAATCTTGTTTGCATTGTAAAATGATCCTTGATTTCATATTTTGGTCACATTTGCACTTTAGGTGTGAATTTTGCACATTAGACCTTGAATTCTCAGGAAATTACCAAGATGCAATTTTCACACATCTCAGTGCCACATTTTCATTTAATTTATCATCTGCACACTAAGATAGAAGTCTCTGAATATACTTTAATCAAGCCATCCCCTTTTTTCTGAATTTTACACTTTGGTCCCCATACTTGTCTTTTACCATGTTTACATCATTTTCTTGATTTTAAAACCTTGTCCTTTTCATGTTTTCTTGTAAATAACATTTTTCTTTACATTTTGCATATATTAGACCATACATCATACACATATACACAATTATCACATTTGGCCTCATGAAATTACCAAATTGCCCCTAGGCCATCAATTCATGCACATGCATGTTAGTTTTGCACTAAGTCATGCATAATATCTGTATAAATCATTCCTCAACATTTTCTACATATTGAGGTCTATTTTCATGCACTCTATATAGTTTTCACTGCATTTGCACATCATTCCGTCCTTTTTGAGTAAGCCTGCATCCCATGTGGTTTTCCGTGGATCTTTCCTCATTTCGTTTTCGGACTCCTTCACTTGGCATTTGATTTGATTCCCCTTACTCCGTATTTTGGATTTTCTTGATTTGATTTGGGATTCATTGCCCGAGGGCAAACACTAACTGACCTAAAGGCCCACATTGGCCCAATTGCGAATTATTTTCCCCTTTTAATTTTTATGACATTTTTCATGATTTTGATGACTTGGGTTGACCCCACTTTTGACCTTTTTGATATCAATATAGTTTTCCAGAACATTCTTTCCAAAAACACTGTCATTTTATGTGATTTTCTTCACATGTCACCATTTGCCTATTTTGCGTAAACTTCTTTGCAATTTTTCCATTCAGATGTCCATGATGTTTTATACAATTCAGATGATTTGGGTCGATCACATTTTCGGTTCTCTTGATGTTAGTATGTTTTTTCTGGGCCATTTTCTCAAAAAATATCGTCATTTCATGTGATTTTTCTTTGTCGTGTCATATTTCACTATTCTGTCATTTGATGTGGTTTTTTTCGTAATTTTTGCATGCATCTTGCACATCCATTTAGTCTTGACTTGGCATTCATATTAGCATAATTAGAGCACAATCTAGGCTTAGCAAGCATTCATTCAGTCTCAAGCAAGCGAATCGGACTAGAAAGACTGAGTTTCTCGAGCGTACGGAGGTGCCTAATACCTTGCCCATGCGTAATAGGAATCCTTACCCATCCTTTGGTTTGTAGACATCTGAGCTTTTCATTTGCATCACATGCATTCATCATTTTGTGGTTTGTTTGTGGTTTTCCTCGTCTTTCCCTTAAAAGACTAGGTGGCGACTCCATTCTTTTGTTTTATCCTATCTTACGCCTTTGCCATTCTGGCATGACTGTGGTCTCCTCCCTCTGGTGCGACTCCGTGTTGGATTCCCGAGTGGGTATGGTCACAGAACTAGCAACTCCACTGGGATGTAGCAGATTTCAGCTTTCAGGTTAGTCTTTTTTCACTTGCTATATCGTTATTTCTGAGGCTTTGGCTTCACGCGTTTGCTTGTTTGCCTTGCTTGTGCTTGTTTGCTTATTGAGTATGCCTTTCATACTTTCTTTTACACATTTGTTCTATCACTGCACTCACATGCCATATATCTTGCCTTGTGGTTGATGGATGTTTTCTTTTCACAATCATGATGCCACGACACTCACACATGCCATGTCATGCTTTCTGCTTGTTGTTTGCTTGTTTGTTTGCCTTACTTGTGTGTTTTCTTCCCCTTTCGCATTTGACATGCCTAGGAGAGTAGATACATGTTTGTTCCCCTTCTGGTTTCAAATAAAACACACAAACTCAGAGAAACAATTAATAAGGCAAAACTAGAGACCAATTCGAACTCTTTCCCCTTGGTTAATAAAATGCAAGTAAAAGACATAAAAGCATATTACATGATTGATCATATAGGGCTTGCATCTTCTCCTCTGAGTCCACCTACAGTTTGCGAAGGACAATTCTAGTAGCTCGTTCTATAGTTTTGGCGTAGGGCATGTTGCTAGTTTGTGCCCCCCTTGTCCAAGCTTGTGTCGGTGTTAGTAGATGGTACAGCTCCATGCTACTATAGGAGATTAGGCCACTAACGCACCACTCGTTCACTGCCTGCGCTTTGGCCAGGATTTAGAGCAGGGACCTTTACCTTCTAGCTTGAGTCGGAGACCCATTTACCTATGTGTGATCTTGGAGTAGATGGCCTTTTAGAAAACACTTAGTTGGTGTGTAACGCCCCGAACCCGGGCATGCTACCAAAACACAGCATCATAAGCCTAATTACACAAAATTACAGAACAACTAGAACTGTAACAAAGGCTCACCTCTAGGATCTCGATGTGCGGCTCGAAGCTCCAATTCCTGCACCGGAACCTGGCTGCACGCGGTCTGCACCTGAAAACCAAACAGCACGCGTGAGTGACATCTAAGTCACCCAGTTCGCGCCCCCAAAACACACAACTGCAAACAAAGCTTGGCAAAACCAAAAGATAACCTGTTTCCTAACACTTGCAAAACTTGATTTTCTCCCTTGAAAAATCATTTTCTTTATTAAATATTCACTTGGGAATTCAATCCCAAAACCAAATTCTTTCTTTATAAAATCACCCCTTGGGATCTCAATCCCAAGCCAGGCTTTTTCAAAAGCCACAACCCTTTCCTTAAAACATGTGGAAATTCTTTCAAAAGCCACTTTCCTTTCAAAACCCTTTGGAAAACATTTTCTTTCCAAAACAATTCCATTTCAAACTTGGGATTCTTCCCAAAACACATTTCCTAACCAGATCCAGCCTAAAACACAAGGCCCCATTGGGCTCAAAACCAAACCA
>JAMKQA010051527.1:0-32725 GCA_024699735.1 Posidonia australis | reverse complement strand
TGCGAGAGGCAAATCCGCTACTCAAAAATTCGTTTAGCCTTTCTTTAGATCCAAAATTAGTCATAAAATAAACTCAAAATAGAAATTATTACTTTATTTGGTTATGCAAAAATCAAAATAAATATAGAATAATATCTTCGATTAAGGTTAAAACCACCGACGACATTCATAAATTCAAAAGAGATCGACATGAGCAATTGGTCGAGAACTGTTTATCTACATATTACTAGAAAGTAGTAGTATTTAAAGATCACTCCATGCTTGAAAGGGAACGTAGAAAGAAAAAACCATCGAAATGGCAAAAGTGATCTAATTACCTAACGACTATATAAGTTAATTAAAACTGGAATCACTGCTCAGTTATCTGAATTCAATGAATTTAATCATTTAGTGGATTTTTCTCCCAACAATTGTCAATATATGTAGTCCAATTTTCAATCCCCACCCACATTGGTTAAGCTAGACAGGTTTCTTGTTAGTTTTGAGTGGTCTTCCTTCTTTCCTGATACTTTGTGTGTTGGGAAAGCTAGGGTGGTATTTGATTACATATCAATTATACAAGATACCAAACCATGTGGTTGGGGCCCTCTTCTTTTAAATTTTATAAATCAAGATTGTATATTCCAGGTTTTAGAGAAATGGTGGGAGAATATTGGTTAAATAACCTCCCTTGTTGCTAGTTTAGCAAATAGGCTTAAGAATCTTAAGATTTACATCAAGAAGTGGATTATTCCAATTAGGGAGGAAAGAAAAAATAGACTTGTATCCATTGAGTCTCAAATTTCTAAGATTGACCTTATAACTGAGTCATTCCCATTAGACAAGAATGTATGGGATCTCAAGAAGAGCCTAAGATCCGAGCACTATAGCCTCCTATTGGAGTAAGAGACATATTGAAAACAAAAATCCAGAATCCAATGGTCTAAAGAAGGGGACTTGAACACAACCTTTTTTCATAATATGATTAGGTATCGTAGGAGAGTAAACACCGTATCCTCTCTTGTGGTTAACGACACTCTCATACAATCTCCTGTGGCAATAGCTTATGAAGTGGAAAAACACTTCACAAAGCCATTTAATAAAAACTATCAATAGATGGGAGAACTTAACTGGGACTTCTTACTCCTTAGGAAAATAACTAACTCAAACATATTAGAGGTACCATTTAGCTTAGAAAAAATTAAAAGAAGTGTCTTTAGTTGTAACGCCCCGAACCCGGGCACGTTGCCTAAATCATAGTATCGTAAGCAAAATTACAATAATTACAGTAAAATTAAATAACTGTAACTAAGACTCACCTCTAGGAAACAACGTGAGGCTAAAAGCTCCGACTCCGGCACCAGAACTCAACTACACACGGTCTACACCTAAAAGCCAAATAAAAATGCATGAGTGACATCTAAGTCACTTAGTACACGCCCCAAACATAAAAACAACGAAATCCAATGAAAAGCTAAAAACTCGGCTTTTAACCTATAAAACTTAGTTTTCTTTTTCTTTTAAAATATCTGAAAATCATTTCCAAAACCATATTCTTTCTCAAAACTCATCTTTCATTTTATTGCTTGGGATTTCTTTCCAAGACCAAAACCACTTTCAAAACTCATATCTCTGACCAAATCCAACCTAAAACACAATGCCTTTCGAGCTCAAAACCAAAATCATAAATACTGGCTAGTAACTGGTTAAAACACAATTCTCATTTTATTTTAGGATTTTAGGACCATTCATAAGTCCAATCCCAGACAAACTACATTCCTTTTATTTCCCAAAATCACATTCTTTCCTTATTCATTTCCACTTTTCTTTACTAATGTTACGTTGATCAAGGGTAACCAGGCACACAAGTAGTAGGCGAAGACATCATTTCCCTTACCTCCCTACACTACCATGGTGAAATTTCCCGTGCGGGATGCCACTGCCCTGGCCAGTCGGTCTCAATTTCTTTCATATATGCACGGGGATATGTCTTTGTCTGACGCTCCATCGGTGACCTGAACAACTCGATACAACGACCCAGGCTCAACCTACACCGTCAGTGACCCGAAAAACTAGGTTCAATAACCTAGACTCAGCCTACACCGTCACGAGCTTGGTGACCCTAACAACTAAGTATAATGACCTAGGCTCAGCCTACACCGTCTCAAGCTCGCCAACCACAGTTGTGTCTGGCAACTGGTTTCATTGGAGCCTCATACTCCTACCATGTTGTCGACACTAACCCTTGTGGTTTCTTAACACATTATTAGTGTTTCATTTCAAAACTCTTTAAGCTTTCCTTTTTCAAAACCATTTTCAATTCCATTCTTTTTCATTGTAGGAATCTGTTTCCATGCAACATCTGACCCTCCACTGTGGTCCCGACTCAATTGATGAAAACCATGTGTTTGAAATCACGATTGGGTCTCATGCCCAAAAACCACACACAATCAACCATTTTATTCATTTATATGCTCTAAAACTCAAACCATGCCCAAATCCACTTATTTGGGTTACACATTCCTCCATGTCATTTATATGGGGAAAACATCACTAACACATACTTTACATACCTTTTAAACCATTTATCCTTCATTTTATATTCAAATTTATGTATATCAGAGCCAGGGTAAAATCGGTAGACTGAAACCATGTTCGATATATCGAAAATCCCTGATTCAGTCGACCAGATGATTTCGGCTTACCGAAATCAGGTATCCTGGCTTAATCTATTAGGATTTCAGTATGCCAAATCAATTCGGCATACTGAATTTCCCACAACCAGGACATTCCCCTATTTCAATAGACGAAATCGCCGGAAGTGGGAGCCTCGATCGGACCTTCCAAACATACATCACAAATTACCAATAAATCATGGAGTGTAGACCCTTGAGTCTACTTCAAAACCCCTTAAACCATTTATGATATCATTTACCACACAATCCACACGAAAATCACAAAGGTATGAAGCTCAAAACGGCTACTGTAGCATTCATCCCAAAATCTTGCATATTCCTACAAATTTCAATCTTAACTGCATGATATCTAGGTTTTCATGCATTCCAACTCATTCTTAGCAATTCCACTATTTTCCTACGATTTTACATGCAGTTTCATCATTTCATGCGTTTAGCTCACTCGCTCAAACCACGGAAAAAATGAGGAGGGACAAGGGTCGCGTACTTGGCTCAGCCCTCTGATGACTCTTCCGCTCTCCAGCGAGCCTCCTTGCTCCCAAGCGAAGCCTCTCCTGCTGGTGGACCTTGCACATCAAGCTCTCCTCCTCTGGCTTGCGCACCTCCCTTCCTTTCTCTCTCACTCTTTCTTGCCAATGTAGCCCCTCCAACTTCCCCTCCATCTTATCCCCTCCTCCTCCCACATGGCGCCGGCCACCCATCACGTCAGAGGAGATGGGGCGACACGGGCCAGCCTCTCTTGGCGGCATGGGTGGGGAAAGAGGAAGAAGAAGAAGACAGGATCGAGTGGCTCGTGAGGGAGAGAAAGAAAAAAGAGAGGGGAAAAAAAGAAAAGAAAAGGAGAAAGGACATGCACGCAAATCGAAACAACTTTGTATCTCCAAACTGGACTTCACATTGGTCCTAAATCACAAGCAGGTGCATAGAGAGCCAACCACAAGCCCACAAATTATCCATTAATAAACCATTTATACAATATTACAATTAAAAATGAATAATCAGGCCCAGATGTCACATCCTACCCCCATTAAAAGAATTTCGTCCTCCAAATTCAGCTCTAATAAAATAAGTAGAGGTACTGTCTCTGGATGTCCACCTCGCATTCCTAGGTAGCTTTCTCTATACCAAGGTGTTGCCACTGAACTAACATCAATGGGATCACTTTATTCCTGAGGACTTGCTTTTTTCTGTCCAGTATCTGAACTGCATTTTCAACCATAGACAGGTCCTCTCACAGCTCCTCTGGCTGCACTAGTATTGCCTGGGACGCATCGGCCAAACACTTCTTCAACATTGATACATGGAAGGTGTTGTGCACACCTGCCAACTCTAGAGGCAGATCTAGTTTGTATGCCACCTCACCAACCCTCTTGGTAATCTAGTACGGTCCGATATATCTTGGGCTCAACTTGCCTCTCTTACCGAATCGCATGACACCTCAGAAATATGAAGTCTCCTACCTCGAATTCCAGAGGTCTCCGCCTCCTATCAGCATAACTCTTCTGCCGACTATTGGCAGACAACAACCTCTTCTTGAGCAAATCCACCTTGCTCTTATACTGTTGTATGATCTCAGGCCCAACTAACTATCTCTCACCCACCTCACTTCAGCAAATGGGTGTCCTGCAAGGTTTGCCATATAATGCCTCATATGGTGCCATACCAATACTATCGTAGTAACTGTTATTATATGCAAACTCAATCAGAGGTAAGTGATCTTCCCAGCTACCACCAAAGTCCAAGGCACAGGCCCTCAGCATGTTCTCTAGTGTTTGGAAGGTCCTCTCTGTCTGGCCATCCGTCTAGGGGTGAAAGGTAATGCTAAAATTCAGCATCGTGCCGAAAGCCTCTTCAGAACTCCCCATAATGTCGAGGTAAACCTCGTGTCTCTGTCAGACACAATAGACTCAGCGACACCATGTAATCTCACAATCTCAGCCACATACAACTCTGCCAGTTTTGCTAAAGGAAGATTCACTCGCATTGGCAAGAAATGTGCCGATTTTGTAAGGTGATCTACTATCACCTAAACTGTATCATTCTTTCTTTAGGTTCATGGCAAACCCATCACAAAGTCTATCGACACATTTTCCCATTTCCATACTGGAACGTCTAGAGGTTGCAAAGTCCCTTCGAGCTTCTGGTGCTCTATTTTCACCATCTGGCAGGTTGCACACTTCGCCACATACTCAGCAATCTCCCTCTTCTTCCTAGGCCTTTAGAAGTTCCTCTTCAGGTCTTTATACATCTTGGTGCTTCCTAGATGGATAGTGTATCTGGAGCGGTGGGCCTCATCTAATAAACTATTCTTGATTTCCTCTATTGAAGGCACATATAATCTTAGATCGTACCTCAACCCACCGTCTACTCCAACTGAAAAATGAGGGGCATAACCTGCTTCCAGCTTCCTCCAGATATCTGACACAGAAGAATCATATTGCTGAGCTGTGATAATCGCCTCGATCATCCTTGGGCGAATAGACAAATTAGCCAATACCATTCTAGTAGTTCCCTGAGACTGTCTTCGTGGCTTGCACTCCACTAATCCCTTTAACAATTTCCATTCATAGATCATTAGACTAGCCATGACATGAGTGCGTCTGCTCAGAGCATTTGCAACAACATTGCCTTCCCTGAGTGGTATGACAAACTGAAATCATAATCCTTAATATACTCCACCCAGTGCCCTTTGTCGCAGGTTCAAGTCCTTCTGAGTAAAGATGTACTTCAGACTCTTGTGATCTGTGTACACTTCAAACTGTTTGCCATATAAGTAATGCCTCAAAATCTTCAAGGCGAACACAACAACTGCCATCTCTAAATCATGGGTGGGATAATTCTTCTCATGATCTTTCAACTGGCGCGAGGCGTACGCCACCACCCTACCATGCTGCATCAACACACACCCCAAACCAGTTCTATAGGCATCACTATAGACAGTGAAACTGCTGCTCCCAGAGGGCAAAGTCAAAATCAAGGCCGATAAGAGACGAACCTTCAACTCATTGAAGCTCTCCTTGCACTGCCAATCCCAGTCAAAGTGCACTTCCTTTCTAGTCAGTCTGGTCAATGGTGCAGCAATCTTGGAGAAATCTTGGATGAATCTCCTATAATATCCCACCAGGCCGAGAAAACTTTTAATCTCAATTACTTTCTTCGATTTAGCCCAACTGCTCACAGCTCCCACTTTGGCTGGATCTACCTTGATGCCTTCTCCTGAAAAAATGTGACCAAGGAAGGACATCTCTTCCAGCCAAAACTCGCACTTGGAGAACTTGGCATAAAGCTGATGCTAGCTCAGCGTCTTCAGTACGATTCTCAAATGCCTCCGGTGAGTCTAAACAACTGGAGAATACACCAAAACATCATCCATGAAGATAACCATAAACTGATCCAAATAGGGCCTGAATACCCTATTCATTAAGTCCATAAAAGCAGCTGGAGCATTCGTCAACCCGAATGGCATAACCAAAAACTCATAATGTCCATAACGGGTGCAAAAGGTTGTCTTCTGCACATCTGGCTCACTAATCCTCAACTGATGGTATCTAGATCTCAAATCTATCTTGGAAAACACTGATGCTCCCTGCAATCGGTCGAACAAATCATTGATCTTGGGTAGTGGATACTTATTCTTCACAGTGATCTGGTTCAAATCTGGTAGTCTATACAAAGCTGAAGTGAACCATCCGTCTTCTTAACAAACAGGACCGGTGCTCCCCAAGGTGAAACACTAGGACAAATGAATCTCTTATCCATCAGTTCCTGTAGCTGATTCCAGAGCTCCCTTAACTCCGCAAGTGCCATACTGTATGGAGCCTTGGAAATAGGACCTGAACCTAGCACCAGATCAATTACAAACTCCACTTCCCTGTGCGATGGCATTGTAGGCAATTCCTCTGGAAAAACATCGGATATTCCCTCACCACCGGTAGGTCCTGAATCTCAACCACAGGCGAAGTAGAAACTGTCACACAGGCCAAGTAGCCCACACTGCCTCTTGCCAGGTGATGATAGGCCTTGAGAGCAGAAATCACTTTTCTAGGTTCACCCGATCTAGTGCCCTGTACCACACACCAACCTTGGCATGGACACTCTGCCAGAACTCTTCTCTTGGCACAATCAATCATGGCTGAATGCTGTGCCAGCCAATCTATTCCCAAGATAACATCATAATCTTGCATGTCCATCAGGATCAAACTGGCTTGAAAATTCCTATCCCCTAGTTGAATATCAACTGGTCTCAAATATCTCCATGCTAGAATGTGTTCTCCCAACGGAGTGACTACATCTAGGTGGAATGCCAACCTAGCTGGCCTAGTCCCGATCTCAGAAGCAAATGACTCGAAGATAAAAGAAAATGAACTCCCAGAGTCGAACAAGACTCGGGCCATTCGATCAGTCATAAGAAAAGATCCTATAATCAACACACCATAACCATAATCACAATAAGAAATAGTGTTAATTACACATAGGATCTATTATTACAGGACAAGACTTAACTCCTACAGCCGTACTAGTTCTCACCTTCTACCACATCTCCAAATGGACCAGCATTTGGGGTAGCAATGGAGAACACTCTCCCCTTGGTAGGCTGACGTGGCGCATCTCCTATTGGCTATGGCTGACTAGGACAGTCCTTCTGGTAATGCTTGGACTTCCCACAGTTGTAGGTTACTACACTGTCTAAATTCCTCTGCCTGTGCCAACACTACGTAGCTACATGCCATTTCTTGCCATAGACATGGCACGGTCCCACCTGTAGGTCGCTGCTGGACCTTACGTGGATGAAACCCATTATCTCTTCTCTACCAGATGTAGGCCATTGCTTCTGCTTCTTCCTAGAGCTACCAGAACTCCCAGAACTTGGCGCTCTAGTTACAGATGGTTGAGAAATGGAGGGTCGAGAGATAGAAGGTCGAGAGACAAACTTTCTTCCCTTTTCCTTCTTGGGATACTCCTCCTGGAACAGCCTACGATCATCCTCATAGCGTCTTGCAAGCTCAACAACATCCGCTAAGGTCTGGCATCTGAAGCCAATAACTCTAGATCTCAGCATAGGGTTCAGCCCTTCCACGAATCTCTTGGCTCTGTTCTTCTCAGAAATTACAGCCTGAGAGAACTGCTCGAGCCGAAGGAAGGACGACTCGTACTCTGCCATAGTCTGGCTCCCCTGCTTTAGATTCCTGAATTCTCTGTCAAGCTTATCCCTCTCATGCTTAGGGAAAAACCTCTCATAGAATACCTATTGGAATTCTTCCCAAGAGATCATCACTAGGTCCGCATTCGGAATTTTGGTGCGGTGCACTGTCCTCCACCACTGATCCGCAGCACCCTTGAGTTGAAATGCTATGATTCGGACCCGCTTCTCTGTTGGACACTTGATCCCCTCTAGGATCTTCTCTACATATAGGAACCAAGCCTCACACTCCTCTAGTGTGCCACTCCCATCAAAAGTCAGCGCACCCAACAGGCGGAACTGCTTAATCCACGGGTCTCCCTTTGCCTCATCCCGACTACTGCTATCGAAGGACTAGACGAAGCCCCGCATCATCTCGCCAAACTCTCATCTCATACCCCTCCATGCACTACCCTTTCCCGTCTCGGAGTAGGGTACAAGGGCCTCGCCACAACTGCAGCCTCGATGAGACATCTTCCTGCCAGCACAACAAAACACAATAACCAAAAATTCAGGTGCACGACTTTCTATTGTGCAATCCTAGGGAGCCACTAGACCGGACATCACCAAGCTGATGCAATAGGTGTTACCTGGCTATGATACTACTCTGTAACGCCCCAAACTCGGGCACGTTGCCTAAATCATAGTATTGTAAGCACAATTACACTAATTACAGTAAAATTAAATAACTGTAACTAAGGCTCACCTCCAGGAAACAATGTGCGGCTAGAAGCTCCGACTCCAGCACTCGAACTCAACTATACACGGTCTGCACCTAAAAACCAAATAAAAACGCGTGAGTGACATCTAAGTCACCTAGTATGCGCCCCAAACACAAAAACAACGAAATCCAGCGAAAAGCTAAAAGCTCGACTTTTAACCTATAAAACTTAGTTTTCTTTTTCTTTTAAAATATCTGGAAATCGTTTCCAAAACCATATTCTTTCTCAAAACTCGTCTTTCATTTTATTGCTTGGGATTTCTTCCCAAGACCAAAACCACTTTCAAAACTCATATCTCTGACCAGATCCAGCCTAAAACACAATACCTCTCGGGCTCAAAATCAAAATCATAAATACCAGCTGGTAACTAGTTAAAATACAATTCTCGTTTTATTCTAAGAATTTTAGGACCATTCATAAGTCCAATCCGAGACAAACGACATTCCTTTTATTTCCCAAAATCACATTCTTTCCTTATTCATTTCCACTTTTCTTTACTGATGTTACCTTGATCAGGGGTAACCAGGCACACAAGCAGTAAGCATGGATATCATTTCCCCTATCTCCCTGCACTCCCGCAGTGAAATTCCCCGTGCGGGATGCCATCGCCCTAGCCAACCCGCCTCAATTTCTTTCATATATGCACGGGGATACGACTTTGTCAAACGCTCTATCGGTGACCCGAACAACTAGGTACAACAACCCAGGCTCAACCTACACCGTCGGTGACCAGAACAACTAGGTTCAATAACCTAGGCTCAGCCTGTAGACACCCCAATTTTGAGGTGGCTCATTAATGGATCCAGTAGCGATGAATTCAGATCTTGCTTTCCCAAACAGAATCCTCCAAGTGCATCAAACTAACCTAGAGTCATGGACTAGACCCCCGAACTAAATTCAGCATCCTACTTAGCATATTTGACCGATATAGCTATATGGCACATCTTATTGGAGCACTAAATAAGCACACCAAAGTAGAGCACCTACCTGGCACACCAATCTAGTGCACATACCAAGCGCACCTCACTAGCACACCTGGCTGGCGCACATAAGTGGCACACCAGCTCAATTCCAGGTCACTGGCTGTTCATTTGCCTAGCGAAACTCCAACCATTATGCCCCTAATCTGCTGTAACTTTCGTTCATTATCAGCATAACGATCATTGTCTTTTTGTCTTTGGGGAGGTCTTTTGGTTTCTTGAGCCTTTAGAACTTCCTAGCACTCCTTATATAAACTCTTGGTAGTCAATGGGAGAAGGGGTTGGAAGAAGAGAGAAAGAAAGAGCCTTTGTTTCTAGCACAAATCCCCACGTCCTAGCTTTATCCAAAGCCAAGAACACTAACCCTCGAGTAGGAGATCATCCACCTAGCATAGGAAAAGCCCCTTCATCCATAGCTTCCACAAAGTCCCTTCTTTTGCATCACTTGGAGGCCATTTGGGAGGAAGGAGATCCCTGTTTTCTCGGCCATCAAGGTCATCAAGAGCCACTTGTAGAGGAGTACAAGAGCACACCAACAGGTAGGCATCTAGACTTTCTCATAGCTAGATTTCCTTTGATGAATATGGGTTCATTTTAGAGAATTCTTATATGCTAAACATGCAGAATTTTATACTTCTTGGTTCACTTCTTTTAGAGCATGATATTCGTATGGATCATGACCTTTATGCAACCATACCAATCATGCTATGTTCTTGTATTGTTGGATGAGATATATGCTTGCCTTTGTCGTCTTTTTACAGAATCTTAGAGATATGCAATTTTGATGGGTCTATGTTCTATTCATATTCTTGATGCAATAGGAATGGCTTAATGGTTCATTTCCCTTTTTGTTGCATGCATCCATGCTATTCTTCTTGCATGTACTTTGGTGTTGGCTTTGTGCATTAGACCTAGCTTCATGATTTTCATCTAAGTAGGAGTATGTGGTCTTGTGTGAGGCTTCTTGCCCTTGAGCATAAGACCCATGTCATTGTGTCATGGGTTGCCACTCTTTCTTTCATGCCTTTATGGAAGAAGAGTAACCTTTATGTGATCAGGTTTTTAGGATGTCTAGGATGCGTTTTCAGATGGTCTCAAGTATGTTTGCAAGATTTTATATCGTATAGCATGTCAGTCAAGTTTACTGTCTATTCTGCAATTTATGGGTCTCACTTGAGTGGCACACAGTGTTAGCACACTTTAATGGAGCACATAGGTGGCGCACCAGACTGGAGCACCATTCTGGCGCACCAAACAGGCGCACCTGCCTGTTTCAGTGCACCAACAGTGGCTTTTTGGCATGGTATTTAGCATGGTTCCTGGTTTGTTTTGCCTCTAGTTTTCTCTGTGTGTTCTCCTGAATACATCAGGATGACACCAGTCTGATTTCATACTCAATTATGCATGATAGCTTAGGTTTTGCATATAGCAAAGCGAGGACGTTAGTCACTCGGTATTACTGGATATATGGTTGTATCCGTGCAATATCTTTGCACTGGTATTCGACCCATGACATGAGTGACCTTTCAGAGCATTAGGACACATCCTTCTTTCCCTCTACCCATGTTTAGCATAAGGCACCACTTTCATATAGTGTCGCATTGTATATCACCCCCAGGCATACAGAAATAGGCTGGAAAGCTGACATTTCCATATAAGTAAGCGAGAAACCCATGAAAGACCGATTTCTCGAGCGCACGAGGGTGCCTAATACCTTCCTCGTGCATAACATAGATCCTTACCCATTTTCTAGTTCATGATTGACATTTTCCATTGATTTTATTACATAGCTTTAATGTCTTAAAACGGTTTTCCTCGTCTCCTATTTTTAAGTAGACTAGGTGGCGACTTCCACATTTTATCATTGTTTTTGTTATTTTAGCCGTGACTTCACTGATCCTTGCGCATTTGGCCTTCCGCACCACACAAGAGGCTGTCACTGGCATAGTTACACTACCTACACCGTCACGAGCTCGGTGACCCAAACAATTAGGTACAATGACCTAGGCTCAGCTTACACCGTCTCAAGCTCGACAACCACAGTCGTGTCTAGCAACTGGTTTCATTGGAGCCTCATACTCCTACCACGTTGTCGACACCAACCCTCGTGGTTTCTTAACACATTATTAGTGTTTCATTTTCAGAACTCTTTAAGCTTTCCTTTTTCAAAACCATTTCCAATTCCATTCTTTTTCATTGCAGGAATCTGTTTCCATGCAACATCTGACCCTCCACTGGGGTCCTAACTCAATTCATGAAAACCATGTGTTTGAAATCACGATTGGGTCTCATGCCCAAAAACCACACACAATCAGCCATTTTATTCATTTATAGGGTCAAAAACCCAAACCAAGCCCAAATCCACTTATTTGGGTTCCACATTCCTCCATGTCATTTACATGGGGAAAACATCACTAGCACATACTTTACATACCTTTTAAACCATTTAACCTTCATTTTATATTCACATGTATGTATATCAGGGTCAGGGCAAAATCGACAGACCGAAACCAAGTTTGATATACCAAAAATCCTTGATTCTGTATACTAAAAATTTTCGGTATACCGAAAGTCCCTGATTTGGTCGACCAGATGATTTCGGCCAACCGAAACCAGGTATCCTGGCTTAATCTATCAGGATTTCGGTATCCCGAATTCAATTCGGCATATCGAATATCTCGCAACTAGGGCATTCCTCTGTTTCGATCGACGAAATCGCCGGAAGTGGGATCCTCGATCGAACCTCCCAAACACACATCACAAATTACCAATAAATCATGGGCTGTATACCGTTGAGTCTACTTCAAAACCCTTCAAACCATTCATGATTTTGATTAACCACACAATCCACATGAAAATTACAAAGGGATGAAGCTTAAAAACGACTACTGTAGCCTTCATCCCAAAATCTTGCATACTCCTACAAATTTCAATCCTAACCGCATGATATCTTGGTTTTCATGCATTCCAACTCATTCTCAGCAATTCCACTATTTTACTACAATTTTACATGCATTTTCATCATTTCATGCGTTTAGCTCACTTGCTCAAACCATGGAAAAAATGAGGCAGGATAGGGGTCACGTACTTGGCTCAGTCCGCCGGTGACCCTTCCACTCTCCAGTGAGCCTCCTTGCTCCCTAGCAAAGCCTCTCTCGTCGGTAAACCCTACGCACCGAGCTCTCCTCCTCTAGCTTGCGCACCTCCCTTCCTTTCTTTATCTCTCTTTCTTGTGAGTACAGCCCCTTCAGCTTCCCCTCCTCCTCCCGCATGGCGCTGGCCACCCATCACGTCGGAGAAGACAGGGCGACATGGGCCAGTGTCTCCTGGTGGATTGGGTGGGGAAAGGGGAAGAAGAAGAAGACGGGATCACATGGCTCGTGAGGGAGAGAAAGAAAAAAGAGAGGAGAAAAAGAAGAAAAGAAAAGGAGAAAGGACAAGCATGCAAACCGAGACAACTGTGTATCTCCAAACCAGACTCCAAATTGGTCCCAAATAACAAGCATGTGCACAGAGAGCCAACCACAAGCCCACACATCCAAGAAACAACAGATTATCCATTAATAAACCATTTATACAATATTACAATTAATTACATGGTTTACAATTAAAAATGGATAATCAAGCCTAGATGTCACATTAATCTTCCTAGTGATAAATCTCCTAGGCCAAATGGATTTCCCCTTATCTTCTTTCAACAATTTTGGGAAAATTTAAAGCAGGATATCTTCAAGTTGTTCAAAAGCTTCCATGAATCTTGGGATGCGGAATTTCTAAAACCCATCAGTGCTCTTATTCCCAAAAAAAGAGTGTAGTGTATTAGAAACTTTAGACCAATTAACCTTCTTAATAGCTTATATAAGATTATTACAAAGTGTTTAGCTACTAGATTTACTCCTGTTCTCAATGAAGTCATAGATAACTCCCAATGTGCATTTCTAGTTGGGAGGTTACATTGGGGGCTATTTTTTAGTTGCTCAAGTGACCTTGAATTATATGAAGTTAGCCAATTTACCAGATTTCATTCTTAAACTGGACTTTAAAAAGGCTTTTGATAATGTTAATTAGAACTTCCTTCTCAAGGCTCTCATGGGAATAGGATGTAGACCTAAATGGGTCTCTTGGGTCGAAATGTGCATTTGTACAGTAAAGTTTTAGTATTAATTAATGACTCACCAAAAGGTTTTTCTAGGGCAACAAATGGGCTTCGATAAGGGAATCCTTTATCTCTATTACTATTCATAGTGGTCACTCATATTCTAAATAGAATGTTGGCTACAGCCTTGAGTAATAATCTTATTTTTTGGATTCCTTTTCCTAATGAGGGACCCAATATTGTTAACATATAATATGCATATGATACCATTTTGTTTTTATCAAATAAGGAAGAAAATATGGTTAATATTAAGAGAATTCTGTGCTACTTTCAAATATGTTTGGGGCTTAAGATTAATTTTCAAAAGTCTTCTTTAACTGGTATGGGAGTTTTTGACTCTGTCCTAAGATGTAGTTGTGAGTTGTTGGGTTGCCAAGCAGCTAGTCTAGCAATTACTTACCATGGGTTGCCTTTGCACTATAGAAAAGCCACTTTTAAAGACTGGACACCAGTAACAGAAAAAATTTCAAATAAGCTATCTCTTTGGAAAGCTCAGTACCTATCTCTGGGTGGTAGGTTGACTCTGGTAAATGCAGTGTTATCTAAAATCCCCACTTACTACATGTCAGTCTTGCACTTACCCACCAAGGCAGAAAAGTCATTGACAAAATTAGAAGGCAATTTCTATGGAAATCAACATCTTCCAACCATAATCATTATCATCTAGTCAATTGGAAGTTATTGTGTAGATCAAAAAGAGAAAGGGGTTGGGGTATTATCAACGTGAGGAATTTTAACTTAGCACTTAAAAATAAACTATTATGGCAATTGCTCTCTAATGCTCCTCAATTGAAATGGCCCATATTACTATGGTCTAGATACTTCTCCCGATATTGGCCAGGTGCAATCTTAAATTCAACTAGCAATAGATGCTCTCCAATATGGCGTGAGTTAAAAACTTGCTTTAATATTGTCAACAATTTTTCAAGACTTGAATTATGTAATGGGAAAAATGTCATCTTTTGGGAAAACAAATGGTTGGATGGAATATCCCTTAAATTCAAGTTCCCTCAGCTGTATGACACTTCTAGTTACAAAAAAGCATTTGTTAAGAGAATAATGGAGCTATATCGTAATGATCCTCAAGCTATATTTAATCTGGATTCAAGCTCTATTTTTACACCTGTAATTCAAGCTCAACTGGTTTCTTCTTCTAAAATTATGAATGCCAATCAGTTAAATGCTGGGGTTGATAATATCGTATGGTTTCCAGCTAGTGATGGAAAAGTTACTATTAAATATTGTTATAAAGTAATTAATGATGGTTGCATTAGATTCCCTCATTATACAATTATCTGGAAATCATGGATACCAATAAAAGTCAAGTTATTTTCCTAGATGGTTATTTCTAACAAAATCCTCACTAAGGACAATCTAAGTAGAAGAGGTTGGGATGGCTCCAAAACTTGTATATTGTGTAACTTTTTTTGTGAAACAACGTCACACTTATTCTTGCATTGCTCTTTCGCTTCAGCTATATGGAATTTTTTTATAAAGCATTCTCTATATCTTGGATATTTTCATATGGTTGATATATATAATTTTTAACCTGAATGTGTATTTGATCTTCCAACTATGGACTGGTTTTCTCTAATCCCTACCATGACTTCGTGTATTTGGAAGGAAAGAAGTAATAGAATCTTTAAAGGAAAAATATCTTCTGCTGCATGGATAATTATTGAAATTATTTCTCTTATGAACTCTTGGATAGATAATTTGGGTTCAGGTTTTGAGAAGGATGAATCTCTTCAGGTAGTCTCACATATGCAAAATGCTTGGGAGTAAGAGTATTTTGCTCCACCAAACTCAACTCCTTTGTTGGAAGCTCAAGAGTCCCACCCAGCTGCTAATGCATCCACTGATTAAGTCATCCTTAATTAGTTTACCTATTATTCAATACTGATTGTATGTTTCCTTTAAACTTTGGATAATCTATTGACAGCACTTGTGCTAATTCTCGGACTATATGCTCTGAAATTTTGTAATCTGTACTTATTTGGCTCTTGGCAGTGGTTTCATAGCTAGGAATTAATATATTTTACTTACCATTACCAAAACAATATATATATAAGTTAATTGGTATACATTGAGAAATTGAATTAGCTTACAATTATTTAAAATTGTGTTGGAACGTCATGTTTGTAATTTTAGATGATCTCCTAAGATTCGAATTTTTCAATATGCATTGATTAGATCAAATATTACATTGACTTCCCCATAGTGACATTTCCAGTCAAAGGACACAGGTGCGACCTAACCATAGTTGATATATATCCATTTTAAATAATGATAATAGGACGATGTGCTTGCATAAATCTTTACCATCAAGGTCATTGACCAACCAGTTATTCTTACTAACATAATGGAACAATACTCAATACTTATAAATAAGATATTTCTACTTCCAAGCCAAAAGAGATTGATACTTCTAAATTCTTTTAGGCTTTCTTTAAGATCCAAAATGACTCATGAAATAAACTCAAAATTAGAATTGCTATTCTGCTTGATTGTGTAAAAATTGGAATAAATATAGATTAGTAATTCTCATTCTAGTTCATTTATTCTAGAATTATTATTCCATGTAATGGTGAAATAAAGTTATTATTCTCATTTCTGAGTTTGATGTCTACAAAGGATTTCTCTATCATTACTAGAATAGCTGATATGGAGGAGATTCTTGAGGCTTTGCGGTTTATGATTATTGCAGCTTCCACAGGTCTAGATGGGTTGTCCCTTTCTTTTTATCTTGTTGCATGAGAAATGATCAAGGAGGACCTTTGTGCTTTAGTTAAACATTTTTATGTTGGAGGGCTTATGCATAGGTGTATGTTGGCTTCCATGATATGCTTGATTCCTAAAGTTGATCATCCTGTTTCATTTGCCCAGTTCCATCCCATTAGTGTTGGCAATGTGGCTTCCAATGTTTGCTACAAGATTCTTAATAATAGACTTGTGATGTTTCTACCTAAGCTAGTTAATTCGGAGCAAGTGGGCTTTGTTAAAGGCCAAGATATTTTTGATCATATTGAGTTGCCTCAGGAACTTATTGTGAATTTGGATAAAAAATGCAAAGGTGGTAATGCTGTTTTCAAACTAAATATGTTAAAAGCTTATGATAGAATGGAATAGTCCTTTCCTTTTGAAGTTTTGCACAAGTTCGGGTTTTCAGAAAGGTTTGTGGACATAGTGCGAAGAACACTTAACAACAATTGGTTCACTACCATCATGAATGGAAATCAATCTAGTTTCTTTAAGTCATCTAGGGGGCTTATGCAGGGGGGATCCCTTATCTTGTACTGTAACGATCTAGTTTTAGAAGTAGTGTTTTAGTCAGATATTTTGATGGAGTTCTGTGTAGTTAGACGTTGAGTCTCCTACATTTATTGTAAAATGTAACTCTAGCAGTGTTCTACACCTAGATTAGTAGGTTTCTAACCTTTTCGATGATATGTGGTTGTGGTGTTGTGCTGGTCCTCGAGGAAGTTCTGAAGATTTGCTTTATGTTGGTGGCTAATCATTGTGCACGAGTCACATAGACGTAGAAGGTCACATGGTTTGATCTATTGTTGTAGCTTCCTTCCCTTCTTTCTTTCTTTTCTTCTTTCCTTCCTTTGTTTCTCTTTCTCTCTCTCAGGCTCCACTTCTTCTCCACCCTTCCTCTTCTTCCTCTTCTTCTTCTTCTTCTCCTTCTTCATTATGACACGAGTGAGGGGGAGAGAGGGAGAATGCGAGAGAGAGAGAGAGAGAGAGAGAGAGGAGTGAGGGTTGAGAGGGAGACAGAGGGAGATGGCTAGGGAGGAGCCTACCAGCATCATTGCACTGTCGCCATCACATGGGAGAGGAGGAGCTCATGACTGGAGAAGGAGGCATGCCATCATCATCTTCAGTGCCAGGTATACACCCCATAGGCTTTCTTTTGGTTTCTAATTTGATTCCTAGGTGCATGGTAGTATGTTGTAGATGGTAGCTATTTTTATAGAATTTATTGTACATTTGTGGGCCATTTATGGCTGTATTTATTGTTTAGGGTAAATGGTGATCCTATGTGGTTGTTTGGTGTTTTCTTGTGTCTCGGGCAATAGATCGTTGTGATCCTTGTCCTAGTTGGAAGATCTCGTCAAGATCTTTATTTTTTTATATTACTAGCATAGTTTGGTGGCTTGTTTGCCAAGTTGGGACTTTGGGGTTCCAATTCTAGGTGTGCTAGGATTGCCTGGCTTAGTATATCGAATTATTTTGATATGTCATTTTGGACTTCCAGAATGTCCTCTTGATCCCTGGTTCGGTCGACTGAATTTATTTGGTCTACCATTCTGGGTCTTGGGTGTTGACGCTGCACTTGGTCTGATCGACTGATCATGTTTGGCATATCAGATCAAGGGATTACGATTGACCATTTTCTGATTGGTCTGCCGAATCGATCCCTTGGGCCCCGATTCAGTCGATCAATTATGTTTGTTATGCAAAACCAGACCTGGACCCTTATACTTAGATATTTGATATGTTGATTAATTTATATATAAATATAAAAATATATATATATATATATATATGATTGAGGTATATATATATATATATAGGTATATATATTTCCAGCCTCAAACCACAGGCCTCACAAGGTTCAAAACAAAACAACACATTGATTAGCTACTAGTTTAAAATCACAATTTCTCATTTATTGCTAGAATTTGGCTAAAACCTCAAGCCAAAACACCAAGTTTGATTCTATCTCAAAACAACACAATTCACATTCATTTTCATTGGTGTTGCCTTAATCAGAGGTAACCGAGTGCACAAGCAGCCGACGAGGACACCATTTCTCTTGCCGCATTGCATTGCTGCGGTGGAACTCCTCGTGCGGGATAACACCACCTTGACCAACAGGCCTTCAAATTTATTTACTTGCACGGGGACACATCTTTCCATGATGCCCCAACGTACCTAGACACATGATGACAGTCATTTCCCCTAAGCCCTGTCAGTACAGTCTCAACTCTCGGCAACCACGGTTGTATTTGACAATTGGTTCCATACCAAATTGCCAACACCAAACCTTGTGGATCCATATCGGCAACCACGATCGTATCTGACATCAGTTCCATTAGAGTCTCGTACTCCTACCAATTACCAACACCAAACCCACATGGCTCTACAACACAACCATTTCCTTTTCAACACATATAGGTTTTCTTTTCAAAACGATACCTCAATCCAATACCATTGTAGAAAATTACTTCCATGCAACGCCAACCATTTACTTGGGTCTCACACCCAAAAAGCAATACAAATACTCATTTTCATCTCAAAAGTCATTTCATAAGCCTCTTTTATTTCGTATCGGTCTCAAGCCCAAAATCATATAAAACCATTATTTCATTACAATCAAATCATTCCCTTTCCTCCCTATCATCGTCATGGGGAAAACATCATCAACACATGCCAACTAACCATTTAAAACAATCTCTTTAACCTTTATTTAACACATTCAACGTAAGGACCAGGGTCCTATTTCGACATGCCGAAAATAGACAATCGACCAAAACCAGGCATTTCATTCCAAGAACAGTAGACTGAATTTTTCTTCGGTCATTCGAAAATTCCTGGTTTGGTCGACCAAAACCTTCCAGTCGTCTAAATCTCCATCAGGTTTCATTCACCTTTGCCAAAACAATTGACCAAAACCCGATCGATCGTCCGAAATCTCTTGATTCGATTGACCAAAATCATCCAATCATCCGAGTCAGTGGCTTAGGGGTCCCTTATATAGTAGCAAATCAGCATACCGAACCTATTTCGACATGTCGATTTCTATGTTTACAGAATTGACCCACTTCTTTCCACTCGTCTCTTCTCCCCATTGGGAGTGAGGGGTAGACCTATCAAACAAGCTACATAAATCTTGCATAAAACATAGGGCGTAGACACTTGAGTTTACTACAAAATCCCCTAATCCATTTTGAAAACCATCAAGCATGCTTCTCACAATAAAATCACAAAGGCATGAAGCTCATATCCACTCTATTGTAGCATGCATTCTAATTTCACACAAAAAACACCACAAATTGGCATGATCTCATCATAAACATGTAATCCATCACATTTCATGCATTTACGTAATTTTTCATGATTTTATCATCATTTTCATGCATATTAACCCATTTCTTAAAACATAGGAATGGAGGAAGAAAAGGGGCCGCATGCCTCTTTGGGATTCCGAGAACTCTCCTCCTCCCTCGGTGCACCTTCGGCATGCTCCAGGCCTCGACGACACAACCTCCACCAATGCACCACCTAGCCCACTCCTCTTAGCTAGCACAAGCACCTCTCTCTATTTGGTTCCGGTTATCTTTGGCTCAGCACGTGCCCTCAGTGCACTCCTGCCACCTACGGAATCTTCGTCGGCCATCCAACATTCCGCCAGACTGGTGGATGGGAATGATCAGGCAGCTACGAGTGTTGGGGCTTGTGAAGGGAGAAGGGAGAGAAGAAGAAGAAGACAAGCACGTGAAGTGGGTGGTACTATGCTTCCATTGACCAATGTCCAAGTAAGTCCCACACGCACATACAGGAGCACTGAAAGCCAGAAACCACACAACCAAGGAAACAATCCCCACACAACCACATAGATAGAGAAGGCACACAACAAACACTAAAACATCTGATTATCCATTAATAAACTATTTACTCAAAAATTACAAATAAATCATGGTTTATAATAAAAATGGATAATCGGGCCTAGGTGTTACACCATACTTCCCTTACAAAAATTTTGTCCTTGAAATTCATCTCTAGTAGAACAAGTAGGGGTATTGTCTTTGGATGTCCACCTCATGCTCCCAGGTAGCCCCCTCTACACCCTTGTGTTGCCATTGAACCAACGCCAACAAAATCACCTTGTTCCTGAAGACTTGCTCTTTTCTGTCTAGTATCTACATTGCATTCTCTATCATAGATAGGTCCTCTTGCAGATCCTCTAGTTGCACTAGTATCACATAAGATGCAACGAGCAAGCACTTCCTCAGCATGGACACATGGAAGATGTTATGCACATTAGTCAACTCTAGAGGCAGTTCTAATCTGTATGCCACCTCACCAACCATTTTGGTAATCTGGTATGGTCTGATATATCTAGGGCTTAACTTGCCTCTCTTCCTGAATCACATTACTCCCTCGGTTGGTGACACCTTCAAGAAAACGAAGTCTCCCACCTAAAATTCCAGAGGTCTTCGCTTCCTATCTACATGGCTCTTCAACCCACTCTAGGCAGTCAACAACCACTTCCTAATCATGTCCACCTTACCCTCGTACTACTGCACAAACTCAAGGCAAACAAGCTATGTCTCACCCACCTCTCTCCAATAGTGAGTGTCCTGCAGGATCTGCCATACAGTGCCTCATATGATGTCATCTCAATACCGGCATGGTAACTGTTGTTATATGCAAACTCTATCAAAGGCAAATGATCTTCTGAGAGCTACCACCAAAGTCCAAGGAGTAGGCTCTCATCATGTCCTCCAGTGTTTAGATGGTCCTCTCTATCTCACCATCTGTCTTGGGATGAAAGGTTGTATTAAAGTTCAACATTGTACCAAAAGCCTCCTACAACGCTCCCTAGAACCTCAACGTGAACCTCTTGTCTCTGTCAAACTCTATGGACATTAGAACACCATGTAGTCTAACAATCTCTATAACATACAACTCTACCAACTATGTCAAGGGAAGATTCACCTTCATTGGCAAGAAATGTTCCGACTTCGTGATGCAATCCACGATCACCGAAATAGTATCATTCTTCCTTTGAGTCCTGGGTAAGCCCGTAACGAAGTCTATTGACACATTCTCCCACTTCCAAACTAGGATATCCAAGGGCTACAAGGTCCCTCCAGGATTCTAGTGTTCTATCTTCACCATCTGCTAGGTTGCACACCACATGCAAGGCATACGCCACCACCCTGCCATGCTGCATCAGCACACGCCCCAAGCTAGTCCCACAAGCATCACTATAGACTATGAAACGACTGCTCTCAGATGGCAAAGTCAAAACTAGTGTTGAAACCAAGTGAGCCTTCAACTCATTAAAGCTCACCTCGCACTGCCAATCCTAGGCAAAAAAACACTTCCTTCCTGATCAATCTTGTTAGAGGTGTAGCAATCTTGGAGAAATCCTGGAGGAATCTCCAATATTATCCTACCATACCAAGAAAACTTCTATTCTCTGTCATAGTCTTCAGTCTAACCCAACTGTTAACTTCCTCTACCTTGGTTGGATCTACCTTGATGCCTTCCCTTGAGATGATATGACCAAGGAAAGCCACCCCCTCTAACCAAAACTCACTTTGAGAACTTGGCATAAAGTTGATGTCGCCTCAGTGTCTCCAATATTGTCCTTAAGTGCCTGTAGTGGGTCTGAATATCTAGAGAATATATCAAAACATCATCTACAAAAATGACCACAAACTGGCCCAAATATGGCCTAAATACCCTATTCATCAGGTCCATGATGGCAACCAGCACATTTGTCAACCCGAATGGCATAAATAGAAACTCATAATGGCCATAACAGGTACGGAACGCAGTCTACTACACATCTGGCTCCTATATCCGTAGCCGATGGTACTTCAATCTCAAGTCTATCTTGGAAAACACAGACGCTCCCTGCAGATGATCAAACAAATTATCATTCGTAGGCAGTGAATATTTTTTCTTGATAATGATCTAGTTCAACATCCAGTAGTCTATGTAGAGCCAAAGTGAACTGTCCTTTTTAATGAACAATACTAGTACACACCAAGGTGATACACTGGGATGAATAAATCCCTTGTCATTAGTTCCTGCAACTGATTTCGGAACTCTCGCAACTCAATAGGTGTCATCCTGTATGGAGCCTTTGAAATTGGATTTGATCTTTGCACCAGATCAATCACAAATTCCACTTCTCTAAGTGATGGCATACCAAGCAACTCCTTTAGGAATACATCATGATATTCCTGTACCACTGGCAAATCCTGAATATCGAACACAAGTGAAGTAAAAATAGTCACACAGGCCAAGTAGCCCATACAACCCCTTGCCAACAGATGATAGGCCCTGATTGCAGATATCACTTTCTTGGCCTAACTTGGCCTGGTACCTTGCACAACGCACTAGCCTTGACCTGAATACTCTACTAGAACTCTTCTCTTGGTATAATCAATCATGGCTAAATGTTGCACCAGCCAATCCATCCCCAGGATAACATCATAATCTTACATGTTCATTAAGATTAAATTGGCCTGAAAATACCTGTCGCCCAGCTTAACATCCACTGGTCTCAAATATCTCCACGCTAGACTGTGTTCTCCCAATGGAGTGACTACATCTAGATGAAATGCCAACCTAGCTAACCTAGTCCGGATTTCAACAACAAACAACTTTGAGGTGAAGGAAAATGAATTCCCAAAGCTGAATAAGACTTAGGCCATTCTGTCAGCCACAAAAAAAGATCCTAACATCGACACACTAAAACATAATGATAATCATAATCGTAGTCATTAATGTAGAAAATGGTGCTAATTATACATAGGATCCATTATTAAAAGACAAGATTCACTCACAAGGCCACACTAATCCTTATCTTCTACTACATCTCCTGATGGACCTGCATCTAAGACAATAATAGAATATACTCTACCCTTGGTTGGATGTCGGGGCACGTCTCCCGTTGGCTTCGGTGGATTGAAACAGTCCTTCTGAAAATGTCTGGACTTCCTATAGTTATAGCATACTATGCCCTCCAGGTTCATGTCGTTGCCAACACTATGCTGCAATGTGCCCCTTCTTGCCAAAGACATGGCAAGGCACTCTCCTCTGGTCGCTGCTTGAACTAGCCTGGCTGAAACCAACACTATCCTCTATACCAGATGTAGACCACTCATTCCTCTTCTTTTCAGAGCTCCCAGAATTCGATGCTCCAGAAACAGAAGGCCGCGAGGTGAACTTCTTCCCCTTGTCTCTCTTGGGGTACTCCTCTTGGAATAATCTGCGTTCATCCTCGTAGCAGACTGCTAGCTCAAAGGCTTCTGCCAAAGTTTGACATTTGAAACCAATGACTCAAGATCTGAGTGTTGGATTCAACCCACAACAAATCTCTTGGCTTGGTTCTTCTCAGTAACCACAGCCTGAGAGAACTGCTCCAGTTGAAGAAAAGTTGCCTCATACTTAGCCATCGTCATTTGTCCCTGCTTGAGGTTCCGGAAGTCTTTGTCAAGCTTGTCCCTCTCATGTTCAAGGAAAAACCCCTCATAAAACACCTATTGGAAATCCTCCCAAGAAATCATTAACAGGTCAACATTCTGGAACTTGATGCGGCGCGTGGCCCTCCACCACTGGTCGATAGCACCCTTGAGCTGGAAGGTGGCTAATCTGACCCACTTATCAGTTGGGCACTCAATCCCCTCTAGGATCTTCTCCACTTCCTGGTGCCAAGCCATGCAATCTTATGGCTTACCGTATCCATCCAGAGTCGGTGCACTCAGCTAGCAGAAATGCTTGATCCACGGGTCTCCTTTTGCCTCATCCTTGCTACTATTGCCAAAGGACTGGACGAAATCCCACATAATCTCGCCAAACTCCCGTTGCATCTCCCTTCAGGCACTACCCTCGCACTCCGGCCCTGTCATGACCATAGCCACTACGTGACATCCTCCTGCCACTACAAACCAAACAACAACAAGTCAGGAGCAAAACACTCCATTTGTGTAGTCCCATTGAACCACTAGATCGAACATCACCAAGTCGGTGCACTAAGTGTAATAAAGGCTCTAATACCATTCTATAACACCCTTACTCCAAAGGCGCTACCTAAGCTATAGTATCACTAAGAAATTACAATAATTACAAGCATAATTAAAATAATTGAAGTTACCTATGGCTGACAAACCAGATCTATGTGCGGCTAGTGGCTCCAAGACTCAGGCACCGAGACTGGACTGCACTCCAACCTGCATATGAAAATCAAAAACACAGACAAACAAAACACGCATTAGTGACATCTAAGTCACTCAATACGTGCCCCATACACAAAAACCATGATAAAACGATGAGAAGACACAAATCACGATTATTACAAAAAGTGGCTTTAAATTCATTTCAAATCATCACTTCTTTTACAAATATTTGGAATCTCTATCAAAAACCTTGATCTTTCAAAACCATTCACTTCCTCAATTCTTATGAATTTAAAACTACTTATTCAATTCGAGAAAATCATATTCTCAACTAGATCCAGTCCAAAACCACAAGGCCTCACAAGGCTCAAAACAAAATCACACATTGGCTGGCAACTGGTTTAAAATCACAGTTTCTCATTTATTGCTAGAATTTTTGGCTAAAACCTTAACCAAAACACCAAGTCAGATTCTAGCTCAAAACCACACAATTCACATTCATTTTCATTGGTGCTACCTTGATCAGAGGTAACCAAGCACACAAATAGCCAGCGAGGATACCATTTCTCCTGCCGCATTGCATTGCCATGGTGGAACTCCCCGTAGGGGATAACACCGCCTCAGCCAACAAGCCTCTATATTTATTTATTTGCATGGGGACACAACTTTCCACGATGCCCCAAAGTACCCAGACACCTGAGGACAATCATTTCCCCTAGGCCCTGTCAATACAGTCTCAACTCTTGGAAACCACTGTCATATCTGACAATTGGTTCCATACCAAATTGCCGACATCAAATCTTGTGGATCCATACTGGCAGCCACGGTTGTATCAGACATTGGTTCATTAGAGTCTCGTACTCCTACCAAATTGCCAACACCAAACCCACATGGCTCTGCAACACATAACCATTTCGTTTTCAACACATGTAGGTTTTCTTTTCAAAATGATACCTCAATCCATTCCCGTTGCAGAAAATCACTTCCATGCAACGCTAATCATTTAATTGGGTCTCACACCCAAAAAGCCATACAAATACTCATTTTGATCTCAAAAGTCATTTCATAAGCCTCTTTTAATTCGTATCGGTCTCAAGCCCAAAATCAAATAAAACCATTATTTCATCACAATCAAATCATTCCACTTCCCTCCTTGTCATCCTCACGGAGAAAACATCATCAACACATGCCAACTAACCATTTAAAACCATCTCTTTAACCTTCATTTAACACATTCAGCATAAGGGCTAGGGTCCTATTTCGGCATGCCAAAAATAGACGGTCGACTGAACCTAGCCATTTCATTCCTAGAACAGTAGATCAAATTTTTCTTTGATTGTCCAAAAATTTCTAATTCGATCGAACAATATCTTTCGTTCATCTAAATCTATGTTTGGCTGCCATCACCCTTGCTAAAATGATTGACCAAAACCCGATCGATTGTCTAAAATCTCCTGATTCGATCGATCGAAACCTTTTGATCATCCGAGTTAGTGGCTTAGGGGACCCTCATACAGCAGCTTGGCATACCGAACCTATTTCAACATGTAGATTTCTACGTTTACTGAAATGACCCACTTCTTTCTGCTCGTCTGTTCTCCCCATTGTGAGTGAGGGGCAGACCTATCAAACAAGCTACATAAATCTTGCATAAAACATAGGGTGTAGACAATCAAGTCTACTACAAAACCTCATAATCCATTTTGGAAACCATCGAGAATGCTTCTCACAATAAAATCACAAAGGCATGAAGCTCATATCCACTTTACTATAGCATGCATTCTAATTTCTTACAGAAACCCACAAAAACACCATGAATTGGCATGATCTCATCATGAACATGTAATCCAACACATTTCATGCATTTACATAATTTTTCATGATTTTATCATCATTTTCATGCATATTAACCCATTTCCAAAAACATAGGAATAGAGGAAGAAAAGGTGTCGTGTACCTCTTTGGGATTTCGACGACCCTCTTCCTCCCTTAGTGCACCTCTAGCAAGGTTCGAGCCTTCGTGACATAGCCTCCACTGGTGCACCACCCAGCCCACTCCCTCGACAAGCATAGGTGTTTTTCTCTCTCTCTGGTTTTGATTCTCTTTAGCTCAGCTTGTGTCCTCGGTGCCATCTCCTCCAACCCTTTTTATCTCCATCTACTCCTGCCACCTCTGGAATTTCCATCGGCCATCCAACATTCCACTAGACTGGCGAATGGGAAGGTCGGGCAACTACGAGCGTAGGGGCTAGTGAAGGGAGAAGGGAAAGAAGAAGAATAAGACAAACACATAAAGTGGGTCCCACACACACATACAGGAACATAAAAAGTCAGAAACCACAAAACCAAGGAAACAATCCCTACATAACTACACAAATAGAGAAGACACACAACAAAGTTCAAGTGGGTCCCACACACACATACAAGAGCACAAAAAGTCAGAAACCACAAAACCAAGGAAACAATCCCTACATAACTACACAAATAGAGAAGATACACAACAAACACAAAAACATCTAATTATCCATTAATAAACCATTTACTCAAATATTACAAATAAATCATGGTTTACTATAAAAATGGATAATTGGGCCTAGGTGATACATCCTACCTCCTTACAAGAATTTCATCCCCAAAATTCGTCTTTGATAGAACAAGTAGGGGTACTATCTCTAGATGTCCACCTCATGTTCCCAGGTAGCCTCCACTGCCCATATTGTTGCCATTGAACCAACACCAATGTAATCACCTTGTTCTTGAGGACTTGCTCTTTCCTATCGGGTATGTACACTGCATTCTCTATCATAGACAGGTCCTCTTGTAGCTCCTTTGGTTGCACTGGTATCACTTGCGACGCATTGACTAAGCACATCCTCAACAGGGACACATGGAAAATTGTATGCACACTAGTTAACTCTAGAGGCAGATCTAATCTGTATGCCACCAAACCAACCCTCTTGGTAATCTAGTACGGTCCGATATATTTAGGGCTCAACTTGCCTCTCTTCTTGAATCGCATTAGTCCCTTGATTGGTGACACCTTTAGGAAAACTAAGTCTCTCACTTTGAATTCAAACAGGTCTTTGCCTCCCACTTGCATAGCTCACTGACTCTAAGCAATCAACAACCTCTTCCTAATTATGTCCACCTTACTACTGTACGATCATAAGGCCAACAAGCTATCTCTCATCCACGTCACTCCAACAAGTGGGTGTTTTGTAGGGTCTACCATATAGTGCCTCATATGGTGCCATCGCAATACTGGCGTGGTAACTGTTATTATATGCAAACTCTATTAGAGGCAAATGATTCTCCCAGTTACCAGTAAAGTCCAAGGCACAGACCCTTAGCATGTCCTCCAATGTTTGGATGGTTCTCTCTATCTCATCATCTGTCTAGCGATGAAAGTCTGTACTGAAATTCAACAGTATACCAAAAGCCTTCTGCAATGCTCCCTAGAATCTCAATGTGAACTTCGTGTCTCTATTAGACACAATGGACACTAGGATGCCTTGCAGTCTAACAATATCTGTAACATACAACTCTACCAGCTGTGTCAAGGGAAGATTCACCTTCATTGGCAAGAAATGTGTCGAATTCATGAGGTGATCCACGATCACCCAAATAGTATCATTCTTCCTTCGGGTCCTGGGAAAACACGTAACGATGTCCATCGACACATTCTCTACTTCCAAATTAGGACATCCAAGGGCTGCAAGCTCCCTTTGGCTTCTAGTGTTCTATCTTCACCATCTAGTAGGTTGCACATAATGCCACATACTCAACAATTTCTCTCTTAATCCCAGGCCACCAAAAATTCCTTTTCAGGTCCTTGTACATCTTGGTGCTTCTTGGATGAATAGTATATCTGGAACGGTGAGCTTCATCAAGCAGACTGTTCTAGATTTTCTCCACATGTGACATGTCCATCCTCAAGTCGTACCTCAACCCACCGTCAACCCCAACTAAGAAGTGAGGTGCCTCTCCCGCCCCAGCTTTTGCCATGTCTCTAGCACAAAGGGATCCAATTGTTGAGCGGTGACAATCGCCTCAATCATCCTTGGGTGAACAGACAAGTTGGCCAACAAAACTCTAGCAGCTCCCTGAGGCTGTCTCCAAGGTCTGCACTTCACTAATTCCATCAACAATTTACATTCACAGATCATCAAGCTGACCGTAATATGAGTGTGTCTACTTAGAGCATCTACAACCACATTTTTTTTCCTTGGGTGGTATGACAAGCTGAAGTCGTAATCCATGAGATACTCCACCCAATGCCTTTGTCTCAAGTTCAGATCTTTTTGAGTGAAGATATACTTCAGACTCTTGTGATTTTTATATACCTCAAACTGCTAGCCATACAAATAGTGCTTCCAAATCTTCATGGTAAATACAACAGCTGGCATCACCAAGTCATGGGTGGGATAGTTCTTCTCATGATCTTTGAGTTGGCACGAGGCATACGCCATCACCCTACCATGCTGCATCAGCACACACCCCAAGTCAGTCCCACAAGCGTAGCTATAGACTGTGAAATCGTCAATCCTAGATGGCAAAGTCAAAACTAGGGTTGAAGCCAGGCGAGCCTTCAACTCATTGAAGCTCTCCTCGCGCTACCAATCTTAGGTAATATGCACTTCCTTCTTGGTCTATCTTGTTAAAGGTGTAGCATTCTTGGAGAAATTCTAGATAAATCTCTAGTAGTATCCTGCCAAACCAAGAAAACATCTAATCTCTATCACATTCTTCGGTCTGGCCCAACTGTTAGCTGCCTCCGCCTTGACTAGATTTACCTTGATGCCTTCCCTTGAGATGATATGACCAAGGAAAGCCACCTTCTCCAGCCAAAACTCGCACATAGAGAACTTGGCATAAAATTGATGCCGCCTCAGTGTCCCCAACACTATCCTCAAGTGCCTCTAGTGGGTCTAAATATCTGGATAATATATCAAAACATCATCCACAAAGATGACCACAAACTGGTCCAAATAAGGCCTAAATACCCTATTCGTCAGCTCTATGAAGGTAGCTGGCACATTTGTCTACCCAAATGATATAACCAAAAACTCATAATGTCCATACAAGTATGGAAGGCTGTCTTCTGCACATTTGGCTCTCAGATCCATAGCTAATGGTACCCAGATCTCAAGTCTATCTTGGAAAACACAAATGCTCCCTATAGCTAATCAAACAAATCATCAATCCTTGGCAGTAGATACTTGTTATTGATAGTGATCTAGTTCAATATCTGGTAGTCTATGCAGAGCCGAAGTGAACCATCCTTCTTTTTGACAAACAGTACCTATGCTCCCCAAGGTGTATACTGGGATGAATAAATCCCTTGTCCATCAGTTCTTGTAGCTGATTTCGGAGCTCTCTCAACTCAGCAAATGCCATTCTATATGGAGCCTTTGAAATTGGACATGATCTTGACACCAAATCAATCACAAATTCCACATTCCTTTGTGGTGGCATACCAAGCAATTCCTCTAGGAATACATCAAGATATTCCTGTACCACTAGATAATCTTGAACTTCGAACATAGGTGAAGCAAAAAGCAGTCACACAGGTCAATTAACCCATATAGCCCTTTGCAAACTGACGATAGGCCTTGATTGCAAATATCACTTTCCTGGGCTTACCCAGCCTAGTACCTTGCACAATGCACCAGCCTTGACCTAGACACTCTGCTAGAACTCTTCCCTTGGCACAATCAATCATGGATGAATGTTGTACCAGCCAATCCATCCCTAGGATAACATCATAATCCTGCATGTCTATCAAGAGTAAACTGGCCTAAAATTCCTGTCTCACAGCTTAACAACCACTAGTCTCAAATATCTCCACACTAGACTATGTTCTCCCAATGGAGTGACTACATCTCGGTGGAATGCCAACCTAGCTGGCCTAGCCTTGATTTCTGCAGCAAACAACTCAGAGACGTAAGAAATGAACTCTTAGAGTTGAATAAGACTTGGGCCATTCTATTAGCCACAAGAAAAGATCCTAACATCAATACACCCAAAACATAACCATAATTATAATCATAGTCATTAATACAGAAAATGGTACTGATTATACATAGGATCCATTATTAAAAGAAAGAATTCACTCACAAGGCCACACTAATCCTTACCTTCTACTGCATCACCAGAAGGACTAGCATCAAGAGAAGCAATAGAATATACTCAACCCTTGATTGACTGTCAGGGCATGTCTCCCACTGGCTTTGGTAGATTGAGACAGTCCTTCTGAAAATGTCTAGGCTTCATGCAATTATAGCATAGTACACCCTCCAGCTCCTCTACCATCGGCAACACTATACTACAATGTGCCCCTTCTTGCCACAGACATGGTAAGGTCCTCTCCTCTAGCTGCTGCTCGAACCAGCCTGGTAGTAACCAACATTGTCCTCTCTACTACATGCATACTGCTCATTCCTCTTCCTCTCGGATCTCCCAGAACTCGATGCTCCAGAAACAGAAGGCTGCGAAGTGAACTTCTTCCCTTTGTCTCTCTTGGAGTGCTCCTCATGGAATAATATGCGTTCATCATCATAGCAGACTACTAACTCAATAGCATCTGTCAAAGTTTGACATCTGAAACCAATAACTCTAGATCTGAGTACTGGATTCAACCCCTCAACAAATCTCTTCGCTCAGTTTTTCTTAGTAACCACGGCCTGAGAGAACTATGCCAGCCAAAGAAAAGTTGTCTCGTACTCAGCCACTATCATCTCTCTCTACTTGAGGTGAAGAAGTCCATGTCTAGCTTGTTCCTCTCATGCTCAGAGAAAAACCTCTCTGTAGACACCTCGATTTTGAGGTGACCCATTGATAAGACTCCAATTGTTGCTTTGGGTGTGGCTGATCCTTGAACCAACTCTAAACCCATAGCAAGCCTGTAGTCCAATTTAGAAACCAGACCAATAGGGGAGAGCACCTAGCTAGCACACCTACCTAGCACACCAAGCTAGCACACCAACCTAGCACACCAACCTAGCACACCAACCTAGCACACCTACCTAGCACACCAACCTAGCACACTTCCTAGCACACATAGGTGGCGCACTTAGCCAGTGCACATCCCTGGCGCACAACGCTGCGCAGGCTGCGACTGCTGGTCATCCACCTTCCTTGGCTATTACCTTCAGCAGCAAATATGCCCTGGAATCTTCCAAGCTCTTCGTCTGCGAGGCTCTCCTTATACCCGTAAGTTACCCCTGAGAGTTCCCTATAAAAGGACCCCCATAGGTAGCCACAAGAAGGGGATGTAAAATCCTGAGAGTTGAGAATCCTGAGCAGACACCTTGCATCCAGCCATTTTCTGCTCTAAAACCCGACCTCTGCACGAGTCTCTCCACCAGTCTAGCAGCTTATTTTCATTCCCTGGAGCACCCCCTTGCGTCCTAGAGCCTTCCAAAGCAATAAGGATCTTCTTATTTGTGATATTGCAAGAAGGAACACTTCGTGAGGTAGGCTTTCTACCTCCTCTTTATTTTCTAAATGTCATTTCAGAACTGAATAGAGCATGCTTAAAACCATTTGTATGATCTGTTTTGTTCCATGTTTTTGAAGTTTTTATGGTAACATGCTCGCATTCTATGCAAATAATCTCCATGCTAATCTATGTTTGCATTTCTAGCATGAAATCTGCATGAGTTATTGTTTCCTTGCATATAATATTTTGCCATGCACCATGTATGCCCTTGCACGTAGAAGCATGCGTATGATCATCATTTACACATGTTTTGATTCGTTTTATCCAGATCATGCTTGTTCTTAAGTATTTCACACGTTTTCATGCATGAACCCATCAACTTGCTTTGGTTTCAAATGCTTTGTTTTCATGATGATCCTTGACCCTATGCACTCGCAGCATGTTTTCCAGTTTTATCATGGCATAATCCTTTTAGCACTTGCATAAATCCTCCTCATATCTCTGCTGGGTGGGTTCTGGATCAGGTCACAGTCTGATCCAGACTCCCTAGGGCGCACATCCCAGTCGCACCCAACCCGCGCACCAGTCTGGCGCACATAGCAGGCGCGCCAGACTGGCCAGAGATCAGAGCACTTGCATTTAGCCCC